>CAUYLG010036285.1:0-14955 GCA_963573385.1 Cacajao melanocephalus
GAAGTTTTTTCTGTTTCTTAGTTTTCCTTTGGCGGACGCCCCTTCCCCGCACAGCTGGACCTTCCCCGTTCAGCTGTGCTTACTGTGAAACTCTCAGTCCTCAGTGCTTCCAATTGCTGTTCTCCTTGTGGGGACGGGACCAGCCGAGCTGGAGTCGTCCCGTATACTCCGCGCCGAGAAGCGCGGTGCTGGGGCGCCGGCAAAATAGCCGCGCCGGCCAAAAAAGTCGCGCTGGCGACCTGTGTGGCTCCTCCGCCGGGAATCTCCTAGTCTGTGGGCGACAAAAATTCGTCTGAACGTGCGGCGTCCACTCGCTCTCTGCGCTTTCGCTGGGAGCTACAATCCTGAGCTGTTGTTAATCGGCCATCTTGGATCTCTCTCAACAATAATAATAATACTATTAAAAAGTGGGCACAGAACATGAATAGACATTTTGCAAAAGAAGACATACAAATGGCCAATAGGTATATGAAAAAATGCTCAACATCACTAATAATCAGAGAAATGCAAATTAAAACCACAATGAGATGCCATCTCACATCACTCAGAATGGCTGTTATTAAAAAGACATAAAATAACAAATGCTGGTGAGGCTACAGATAAAAGGGGACATTTATAGATTGTTGGTGGGAATGTAAATTAGTCCCACCACTATGGAAAATAGCATGAAGATTATCAAAAAAACAAAAATAGAACTACCATATGATCCAGCAATCCCAACATTGGGTATTTATCCAAAGGAAAAGAAATCAGCATATCAAAAATATACCTGTGCCTGCGTGTTTATTTCAGCATTATTCTCAATAGCAAAGATATGGAATCACCTAAGTGGACGAATGGATAAAGAAAATGTGATGTAGACTGCTCTGCCTATGGGGTAGCCATTCTTTTATTCCTTTACTTTCTTAATAAACTTGCTTTCACTTTACTCTGTGAACTCACCCAGAATTCTTTCCTGCATGATGTCCAAGAACCCTCTCTTGCAGTCTGGATTGGGACCCCTTTCCAGTAACATCCTCCTGGCAAACAATGAAGGCATTATACTGAGAAGACCCCCAACTCAAAGGAAATGGACTGCAGCTGACTTTGGGTAAGAGGTGGAGTACATTTCACCAGGGTAAATGATGGGATTGGGTTAGAGGCCCAATTTAGGAGAGTTAGACAGTGAGGGCTAAAGGCCCCTCTTAATAAAAGGCAAGGACACTTGACCAAACTTGGGTTCAAGCCCCAACATAGGAAGGTTAGAGTCCATCCTAAGATTTAAGGAGTTAAAGGCCCCCTGTAAGTAAAGTCTCTCAGTTAGAAATGGATTTGGCATTATGGGATATTAACCACTATTCTCTTTGGATTAATCTGCCTTACACTCTTTGCCGATGGCTATGGGTGACAGAATTAGGCAAGTGCAGGATCACAGGTCATGGGGAGCTTTTCTCTCCCCAGAGGAAGAAACCTGAGAGCTTATGGGACTGCTGGAAAAGATACCTTTGTGACTGACAAGCAGCTGCCTGAACTTTTGATTCACTGTCACTGCAATGGGTGACAGTGGGTCTTTCTCTGGCCTCCCTGAGCGCCTCGCCTTCCTCGCCACACCACAGGCAAAGCTTTTTTCTCCCTCTCTCTCCTTTCCTTTTCCTATCTTTTCTGTTACTCAAGGAGACCGCCTCCTCGTCCATCTTGCCCAGAGGCCACATGCTGAAACTCCTAGTTAGAAGTCATTCCACCCCACTTTAAATGGATTAAAGATAACAGGGCCCAACCAGGGGCAAGTTTGAGCTTTACCGGTTCAATATTCGGTGCTAAACAGAGTGGCTAATGTCTGTGTTTTGTCACACATATTTTGCTCTGGCCAGAATGGAAAATGTGAATCTGGTTAACCCATGCAACCCCTTGGGTGGCATCTTGCAAAACTGATAGGCTTTTGCCTATGGTTCCATGAAACAGAAAAAGATGATTTTCCTTTGTGTTACAGCTTGGTGCCCAGGGCTATGATGTGGCAAAAAGGGTCACTACAGGTGCTCAGGAAAAGGGAACCCACAAATCTAGTATGTTAGCCAAAGGGTAAGAATTTCTTACCCATCAGGCTTCTGGCTTCTCTCTCTGTGCAAACTGGTTGAATGAATAGTAAAGAATCACTGTTCATCTCCTCTGCAAGGTTTTGAATAATGGGAAAAATAATCTGTGAGGCTAGTGTTAGGCTGTAACAAATCTGGTGGACTTTATGCTATGAATTTGTCTTGTAACTTTCTGTCATAAAGAGGGGTACCTTAGGATAGAAAACAGTCCTAGGACCCCATAAGTCCGCTGCTCAAGCCAGCCCAACAAACTAGTCAGTTACCATTTTTTCTTTCCTGAAACAAACAAACAACAACAAAAGAAACTAGACGATGTTTCCCTCTCATCTTGTTTCATGTCCTTGGGAGCTTGTCCTTGTAACAATGGTGGCAGTACTTGCTCTTGGTCTCTGCCAAAATTCGGAGACAGGAATTTTGGAGTTCATGCCATAGTTAGCTCTAAAAAATTCTCTTGAGCAGTTAAAATCCTTTGCAAGCTCAAAATTGGCTGCTTCTAGGGTCCTTCTGAAAAGGGCAGTGGAAACTGCCCAATGCTACAGCTTAGGACTAAGGCTTTGTCTTTTCACAATGGCTGCCCAGGTTCCATTTTCAGCCTAGGGAATTAGTACTTTCTGGTTGATATTTGTGTGACCTTTGCCATTTACTGATTCTCTTCCCTTCCATATACAACTTCTGACTTCTCATCTTGGGTTTTCCTTTCTCTGAGCACCTGGGAGGCTATCTTGGGTAAAGTTCAAAAGCCAGAAATACTTGCTGTTTAGTCTGGATAAGGTCTGGTAATAAGACATTTGGTTAAAAGTCAGCTAAATTTAAAGCAATATCCATGCTATACATATATTTTAAAGGTCTTTATGGTTTTTTCTCTTACTGGATCTTATTTTTCTAAAGAAAACGTTTTTCTCTTCTCAGCTGACTGAGTTGAATGTTATTCTCCATTTTGTCTTCTTGCCACTCTTGATGTGCACATGAGAGAAATCATCCTAAGATAATTTCTAGCAGCCCGGAACTCCTTGGGAAAAACAGAAGAGGCACCACAGATCCTGGCTGGGGTAAAAACTCCATTTTCGTCATGAAACCCCAAGAATTGAAAGTGGATAGATTCCTCTAAAAATCTAAGGCTCTGTTCTGTTTTGCATTGCATTATCTGATATTTTCAGCTTTGGGGGGTATTAAAAATCATTTCATATTATGAAAGAGCTTTGGTATGTAATAAGTAGGTAGGAAATATACTTTCAAGGATGGTTAATATTTATAGCAGTCATCAGGGGATACTCACCTCTTCGCACTTTTGGATCAGAGACACAAGCTCTTGGCCCCCTGGAAAGTATGGAAATATCCCCCTTTCTCTCTTGAACAAAATTTTCATGTAATATTAAAAATAATGCAAGATTTTTGTTTGCCTTTTAAATAAACTGTAGGAAAAAGAAAGGAAAGAAAAGAGATAGATTGTTTGGAAAGCTAAGCCTTTTCTCTACTAATAAGTAAAGGTTTTTGCTTTTTTTAAATTGTTGAGTTATCATTTTGACTAAATGAATGACTTATGGTGACCTAAATTCTATTTTATAGTACCAAGTCTTCTAAACCTTTGATATTTGACAAACTTTCCAAAATCAAATTGTAAATTATGTCTTTTTCTGATCAAATTAATAATCTTTTAGATATTAGGTCCCCTAAAGTCCAAAAATGGCTTATTATATTTGGTTTATCGGATATGAAATCATACAGGAAGCACTGTCAAATATAAAATGGTGTTTGGCTTTCTTTGGGGTATATTTGTATAAATATGTTATTGGTATATGTTCCAAAATTATGGGAAATTCCTATAATTCTGACTTAGTGTACATTATTTATAATTATAATTGTTATGTAAAGTTGTATGCCACAGAAGTAACCAAAATTCCTAGTCAATTGTGGCTTTAATAGTGTCTGCCCTAAGACATTGTCATCCACAGACAATTGTTGTCTTGTTTTGATCCTCTTTAAAAGGCAGTTTTATAATCAGCTGCAGGACTTTGACAGCTGCTCTTGAATGCAGGTTTCTGGTAACTTTGCAGATTGTGAGAAAAAAATTTCAGGACTCTCATGAAAAGCTGAAATGTTCATGAATATCAAGCAGAACAGGGGTTAACTGCATGAACTGAACTAATAGAAGACTGAAATAATCCCTTTATGATATTTTGCTTAAAATGTTATTGATCCTTTGTTTTGTTTTTCAGAGTCAAGAAAACTTTTAAGCTATTCACACTTTTTAACAATTGAGTAAAGTATACTTCTATAAACAAAAGTTTGAAGCATATTTGTTTCTCTCTACCTGATTTCTCCAGAATCTGGAAACTATTTGTAAAGTTTTCTTTTATTTTTTTGTTTCTTGAGACAGAGTCTTGCTCTGTCACCGAGGCTGGAGTGCAGTGGCACAATCTTGGCTCACTACAATCTCCACATCCTGGGTTCAAGTCATTCTCCTGCCTCAGCCTCCCAAGTAGCTGGTATTACAGGTGTCCACCACCACACTCAGTTAATTTTTGTACCTTTAGTAGAGACAGGGTTTCACCATGTTGGCCAGGCTGGTCTTAAATTCCTGACATCAAGTGATCTGCCCACCTCAGCCTCCCAAAGTGTTGAGATTACAGGCATGAGCCACCATGCCTGGCCTATTTTTAAGTATTGTTAATTTATGGCAATATCATTATTTGCATAAGTGCAATAAGGATCTGTTTTCTTTTGCAACAGGACACAATTGGAAACCTTGGTTATTTTATCAAGGCTTTTGCTGGAATGGTATGCTTTCAGGTACAAACAGACTCCTTTAAGGAATCAAAGTTGACTTATAGAGCCAATAAAAGCCCCTTGGGAAAACTGGTCTCATTCTTTGTCTGTCTACATAGTCCTGCACAGGGTTCCTGACATGTGGTAAGTAAAGTATGTCACTTCCTGACAGGCCTAGGAGCCCCGAGTTGTCTTGAGACCTCAAGAGGATCTGAATGTATTCAACTCATATAGGTATTTAATAGCACAAAGCCATGGCTGAGCTCAAGGCTTTAAAAAAAAGTCTCATCTGAGATTCCTTATGGAACAGAGTTCCATTAAGGCCAATTTAAAAAGCCTATGTGAAAAATAATTATTCTTCCTATACTTTATATAAATAATCAGGCAAAGTATAAGACAAAAGCTTATTTTGCAAACAATTCAGTCCTATCACGATTTGTTTTTAATAAAAATGAGAACTATTATGTTTCTAAAACCATGGTACACTTGTTATTAGGTTCTAATCTCATCAGCTGTTTTTAAGTTTTTCCCTGCAATTTAGACTAACCCTGATTATTCTTCTGAATCAACCAGTGATCTCTTGCTGCAGCTCAGAAGAAATAGAAGGGATGGGTGATGTAAAAATCTGGATCAGTATTCTAATTCTGGCACATATTGGAACCAGTTAGCAATTCCATATCAGCTTGGTTCCAACAATTGCCTAGTTGATGGAAAGCTATTTAGTTTACTTGGGATAATTTTACTTACTTTGCTTTACTGTTGTGACATATATTGCTATTGTAACTCCATAGCATAAGCTTACTCAACATTCTATTAAGTTGAACACTTATTAATCTTCTAGATGTCAACTTTTGTTGGAACTCAGAGTTATGACTGACCCTCAGCATATTGACATTTTCTAACTGAGCTCTTCTCTGTCCTAGATACAAATATCCTAATAGTTACATAGCAATACTATTGCCCCTGTTTAGCCTGAAGAAGTTACAGATGCATCTTCATCCCTCTACAACCCTTAGGATTGAGAGTTCCCTTGTAAAAGGGAGGGGGTAAATATGTTAGAGGCAGTTGAACAAAAGTGACTCCATCTTGAATAGGGGCTGGGTAAAAAAAAGACTAAGACCTGCTGAGCTGCATTCCCAGGAGGTTAGGCATTCTTAGTCACAGATGACGTAAGAGGCGGACAGGACTGGTATCACAGGATACAGGTTACAAAGACCCTGCTGATAAAATAGGATGTGGTAAAGAAGCTGGCTAAAACCCACCAAAACTAAGATGGTGACGACAGTGACCTCTGGTCATTCTCACTGTTCATCATATGTTTTTTGAGACAGAGTCTCACTGTGTTGTCCAGGCTGAAGTGCAGTGGTATGATCTCAACTCACTGTAGCCTCCACCTCCTGAGTTCAAGCAATTCTCTTGCCTCAGCCAAGTAGCTGGGAATACAGTTGCATACCACCATGCCTGGATAATTTTTATCTTTTTAATAGAGACAGAGTTTCTCCATGTTAACCAGGCTCTTCTCGAACTCCTGGCCTCAAGGGATCTACTCACCTGGGCCTCCCAATGTGCTGAAATTACAGGTATGAGCCAGTGCACCCCACTATTATATGCTTATTATAATGCATTAGCATGCTAAAATACACTTCCACCAGCACCATCGCAATTTACAAAAGCAATAGCAATGTCCACAATTTACTCTATATAGTATTTAAAAAAAAAAAAAAAAAAAAAAAAAGGAGGAACACTCTGTTCCAGGAAATCTCCACCTTTTTCCTTGAAAATTTATGAATAATCCATCCCTTGTTTAGCATCTAATCAAGGAATAACAATAAGAATACTCAGTCAAGCAGCCCATGCTATTGCTCTGCCTACGGGGTAGCCATTCTTTTATTTCTTTGCTTTCTTAATAAACTTGCTTTCATTTTTAAAATAAAGAAAGTGTGGTATATATACACAAAGGAGTTCCATTCAGCCATAAAAAGAATGAAATCATGTCATTTGCAGCAACAGGGACGCAAGTGGAGGTCATTATTGTTAAGTGAAATAAGCCAGGCACAGACAGACAAATATCACATGTTCTCACTCACACCTGGGAGCTAAAAAAGTTGATCTCATGGAAGTAGAGAGTAGAATGATAGATACCAGAGACTGAGAAGATCATGTGGGGGTGCGCAGGGATAAAGAGAGTTTAGTTAATGGGTACAAACTTACAGTTAGATAGAAATTATAAGTTCTAATATTTGACAGCAAAGTGAAGCAATTATAGTTAGCAACAAGATGTTGTATATTTCAAAAGAGCTGGAACAGAGAACTTGAAATATTACCAACACATAGAAATGATAAATACTGGCCGGGCGCAGTGGCTCACACCTATAACCCCAGCACTTTGGGAGGCTAAGCCAGGCACATCACTTGAAGCCAGTAGTTCAAGACCAGACCAGCCAACATGACAAAATCCCATCTCCACTAAATATACAAAAATTAGCCAAGCATGGTGGCACACACCTGTAATCCCAGCTGCTTGGGAGGCTGAGGCACAAGAATCTCTTGAACCTGGGAGGTGGAAGTTGCAGTAAGCTGAGATCATGCCACTGCACTCTAGCCTCCTTCTCAAAAAAAAGAAACAAAGAAATGATAAATACTCAAGGTGATGAATACACCAAATACCTAGACTTATCATTACACACATGTAACAAAATACCACCCCATAAATGTGTGAAATACTATGTATCCATTAAATTTTTTAAATGTACCTTAAAATAGTGGTGCTTAGATTTGAGAATTTTACCCAAAAAGTACGATTTTAATAAAAATCTTGGGGACTAACATAGGACTAGCAATTTTCTATTTTGCCAAAAAAAATAATTTTAAAAAATCTGCTATTCTTATCATTTTATTAAAAAAGAATTTGACAACCAAAAAATAGAGCAGACATTATCTCATAACAAAAAAAATAAAGTCTTAAGTAGAACAATTTGGCTTTGCAAAAATTCACTAAATTGTGCCTTTCTTTCACCACTCTTCAGATAGTAGTGTGAATTTCATCAGGGACCAGCGCTGCTCTGAGCACTACCCTTGGGAGACACCAGCTTAAGGGTGATGAAAAAGACAAGAATGGAGTGAGGGCAGACTGGTGAAGACAGAGAAAGAAATAAAGATTAGGAGTCTGATCAGACAATGTTTCAGTAGAGCAGTGGTTTTCAAGTTGCTTCACAGAAGATACTCAAAGGCAGCTAACAAGGGGTGGGAAGAAGATCAGATGAGGCTGTGGGTCTCTAGCCTCCCACTTCACCCAGAGAGACCTTACTCTTGTTTGATGCATACTGGCATGCTACCTAATCAGGCTCACTGAGGCACATGGGTTCTCTGCACTGGTTTATGGTTTGTGCCAATTCTTCAAATATTGACTCAACATATTTTTAGTGAGAGTAGGGAGAAACCAACTAACTTCACTTGAAAAAAACCTATATACTGCCTTCTTTTTTTTTTCTTTTTTCTTTTCCTTTTTTTTTTTTTTTTGGAGGGGGGGAGGTTGTGGGGAAGGAGTCCCACTCTGTTGCCCAGGCTGGAGTGCAATGGCACGATGTAAGCTCACTGCTACCTCCAACCCCCAGGTTCAAGCGATTCTCTTGCCTCAGCCTCCCAAATAGCTGGGATTACAGGCAACCACCACCATGCCCGGCTAATTTTTTTGTATTTTTAGTAGAGACAGGGTTTTGTCATGTTGGCCAGGCTGGTATTGAACTCCTGACCTCAGGTGATCCACCCACCTTGCCCTCTCAAAGTACTGGGATTACAGGCGTGAGCAACACTGCCTGGCCACTTCCTTCTTTATGTTCAGAACAAGAGATAATTACATACACTTATCATTAACATCATATTTTAACTTATTTGCAATTGTTTCATTTCACTGATTTTCCATTATACCTAGCTACAAAGCACTGTTCCCAGTCCCTAAGTCACTGGGAATAGAAACCGCTGAATGGCTTTTTCAGGGTGATTTTACTGTGTTTTGTTTGGTCTTTCTTGTTAACAAAACATTCTCTTTTCTGAAATATGTGTTATTATTTAGGATGTGTGAGATTTTCCAAACCAGATACATTTTTGGGAGGCATTAAGGGATTAAAGCGCATATGATAGAGTGAATCACTTTTTTTCAGTAAGTGAGAATAAGGGCTGCGTTGCTGGGTTTCAGAATTTCAGCTGATTGCAACTGCCAACTTCAGGCCTCTGTCAGCTGCCTCGCTAGGGTTGGTTGGGGCCAAATGAACTGCATGCATGCCGGAGTCATCAAAACATTCAGATCAAATTGGCCACCACCATCAAAGAGTGTTTTGCTTTTGTTTCTATTGCCACCTGAAGGGCTGTACTTCATTAGGACCAAAACAATATACATTTTGATGCTTTTGAAAATAATAGCAGGTGGAAATACAAGTTTTAAAAGTGCCATATTTCTGATTTATTCTAGCATCCTTTTTAGTTGCTTCCTAGGAAGAAGCTCAGTTGATCTACTTTTTAATCCAGATCTGTAAAATTCACTCGAATAAAGGATTTGGCTTTTCAGTAAAGTTTTAAAACCACAAAAGAACAGGAGGGTACACTGGAGGGTTACAATAGGCAGTTGTAAAATGAAAAGTGTTTTGAAAGTCTCATGTAGTTGTTAACTACCAACCTGATTCCTTGCTGAGAATATTAACCAGACCAAACTGCTATCATCCAATGCTTAACCGTCAATGGTTTGCTTTGGACTCCTGCCAAACATGAGAAGGAAAGGGGGCAAATGAAGGGAAGGAAGACACCGGCTGATGGCTACCAGTATCCTTTCTCTATCCCAAGGCAAATCAGACAGATGAGGTTCACCACCCACCTCCACCTTTTCTGCCTTATAATGGTTTAAAGTGCTCCCTATAGAAAATATGTGCAACAGCAGCAGTCTTCCTCTTCCCTGCACAAGTCTGCACCCATTTTTGTGCTGATGCTGACAGTTCATTTGGTATACAGAAAGGACACACAGGGGGAGAGAATAAAGCCCAACTTCCTCTCCAATAACCTGAGAAGCCCAGCCGCATTGGCCCACTGGCAGCACATGCACGTGGATGGGAGATCTGGTCCGGGAGGACTTGGCACTCCCTGGAGCTGCCCTCTGAAGCGCACCCAATAATCCACCCCACTGAATGCAGGAGGTGTGGAGATAATGACTATTTCCTGAGTATCGTGCTGTTTAAACAGCCCTGCTGTGGTGTTTGGAGGAATTCAGGATGTTTTTGCATCCCAGGTGCTGTTGGAGCTGCCTAGCTAAGCTAAACACCCCACACGGGAACTGAGAACAGGTGGTGTCTGGCCAGATTGCTGGCAGTCAGGATGATGGTTGTTTTTCTTGTTCCAGCAGTTGGCAGAGGAAGGCAAGCTTCAGTACAATCAGTAGCTTTCCATCCTCGAAAAAGGAATCTGTTTTCCCTGACACCAGTGCATAGAGACACTCTATACTGCTCAAAAGCCCTTTCTGAGACAGAACAAAGTCCAGAACCACAGACTACCATTCAGAATCTTCCTCAATTTATCCCTGTTTTTAAGCACTTTGGCATGCAAGCTGCAAGATCCACTTAAACTAGCTCAAGAGAGGATGGGTGCATGTGTGCATGTGCGTGTGTGTGTGCGTGTGTGTGTATGTGTGTGTGTGTTAGAGATGTTACTAAAAGAATACAAGGGAGGAAATGACTCAAAGGAACCAAAACTTAACCAGGAATCACCTGTGACTCCCTAAATCTCTGAGGGACCACATATCTCCTCCTATCTCTATTTCCCTCATGGGATACACACACCCTAGTCAACTATCTTCCTAATTTTTGTCTTGGTCTCCATATCTACTAACCACTGTTACCTTCTTTCAAGGGTCTTCTCTGACCTCCCCCCAACCCCACCAGTTGATGACATCTGTTTCTCCCAATACTCTGCCAAATGACCCTGTTTCATTCATTGCCTTTGTTATGACCTGACATTTTATTTTCTTATTCACTTACTTTTCCCCATTTAAACCTAATCTCTGTGAAAGAAGGACTTTGCCTTGTACATCCCTGTATCAATAGGCCCTAGAACAGCATGAGGCAGACAATCAGCACTTAGTGCATGCATGATGGTTCACACTCAGGGCCCTCTACTATGAAATTTCTACATTTGTTGATACAAATGCTCATGTGAGATCATCTGATTGGTTCTCTAGCCAGCTAGATGATCTCCTGTAGGCATCTGAAACATCAAATATAGAAATGGAACCAAAGCTGAATGCTATATCCAAAAGCATTCTAGAAGCAAATATAGAAATTGGGCCAAGGGTGAATGCTAGAACTAACAATACAGCTAGAACTAGTTCTTTTAGTTCTAATATTCACCCTTGGTCCAATCTGCCTTGTCAAGGAGGAAGAGTCAGAGGCTCCCCTTCCCAAAGGTTATGGGAGGTGCTGAGTCTGCAGAGATCTACGGGAGTAGAAGAACTAAAACATGCCTCAGAGAAGACTCGCCGGCCTTTGCAGAGTTACCTCCCACAAGTGTGTGTGCAACACATCATTACCCCATTCCTGTGGGCTACTCAAAACCCCTGGCTCTGATAGGCACTCACACTTTTGTTAAGTCACCCTGTCTTCCCTGCTTCAGACCTTGTCTCAAACTGTTCCCCCCTTTCCAGAAGGTCTCATCCCAAACAGCCCAAACTTACTGTCACTCTATAGATGTTATAGCCTTATTTCAGAATTCATATGCTGTGATTTCACTTCATTCCCAGATTCTGTCATTCTAAATTAACCACTCCTTTTCTCAAAGTCAGAAACACCTTGGTTCAACCTGTGCTAAGGACTTGCACCAGGCTTCTTTGCAAGAGAAAGGTAAGAATCAGATAATAAAATGCCACCTGAATATCCTTAGTGGGGCTAACCCAGAGATTTATTTACAATAGGATAGAGCCAGAGCCTGACACCTATAATTCAATGATCTCCACCTGGCCCCACCCTTGACACATGGGGATTATTACAATTCAAGGTGAGATTTAGGGGGAGACCATGTTACTATACTTGACCTTCTTGCCTCCCAAAATCAAATGATATCTAAAATACAATGAGGGCTGGCACCTGGCTCATGCCTATAGTCCCCACACTTTGGAAGGCCAAGGTCACTTGAGGCTAGGAGTTCAAGACCAGCCTGGGCAATGTAGAGAGACACCCAGCTCTGCAAAAAAATTAAAAATTAGCCAAGCATCCTGGTGCATATCTGTAGTCCCAGCTACTTGGGAGGCTGATGTGGGAGGATCACCTCAGCCCAGGAGTTCAAGGCTGCAGTGAGTTATGATGGCACCACTGCACTCCAGCCTGGGCAACAGAATGAGACCCTGTCTCTCTCTATTAAAACAAAAATTTAGCAATGTATTAGACCATTTTCACACTGCTATAAAGAACTACCTGAGACTGGGTAGTCTATAAGAAAAGAGGTTAAAGTGACTCACAGTTCCTCAGGCTTAACAGGAAGTTTCCTGACTGGGAGGTCTCAGGAAACTTACAATCATAGCAGAAGCAGCAGCAAGTACCTTCACATGGTGGTAGGAGAGAGCGAGAAAGCAAAAGGGTAAGTGCCACGTACTTTTATACTATCAGCTCAAGAGAACTCACTATCACAAGAATAGCATGGGGGAGACCCATGATCCAGTCACCTCCCACAAGGCCCCTCCTCCAACACCAAGGATCACAACTCGAGATGAAATTTGGGTGGGGACACAGAGCCAAATCATATCAAATGGTATGAAGCCAAGAGCTTGCAAAGTCTGGCCTGACTTAAGCCAAGTTTGTGTAAGATAAACATGTTACAGTTGTTGCCTGAACCACTGCAGAAGAGAAGATAGCAAATTTTAATCACGGTAATTATTTAGTGACTTAATTTAGACCTGCGGAAATGTTGATGAGCGTAGGTCCCTATTTTAAAATACAAGACTGGGGAGGAAATTCCCACATGGGAATCAACAGATTAAATTAAGACAAACTCTTGCCAGACAAACAAAAAAAATACATATGATAACAAAAGTATATGCAGGACTCTAATTAATGAATTGACCTATTGATTTTTTTCAGCTGTGAAAATTAGCTAGCACTGGTCATTATCCTGGATAATAGGGGTCGGCCTATTCAACTACAGCCCATGGGTCAAACCTGGCCCACCACCTGTTTTTGTAAATAAAGTTTTATGGAACACAGCTATACTCATTTGTTTACATATCATCTATGGCTGCATTCATATTGTAACAGCCGGGTTATGTAGCTGGGAGACAGCATGGCTCACAAAGTTGAAAACATCTACTAACTGGCCCCCTACAAAAGTTCATCAATCCCTGCTCTGTAGAAACATGGTATAATATCATTTCCCTACCATAAATACTTAGGCTAACCCTGAGAGCTTGAGTAAAAATATATTAAAATTTGTGCTTGAAGATTTATGCTTGATATAGAATACATAGAATAGCAATTATGTGTTTATTATTTGTTACATACCACCTGGGGAAAATTACTGAGTAAAATTAGCTTATACCACTAAATATCTATTTTTATATAGATAAGAGTTACACTAACAGTAAAGATTTCATTTCAGTCTTTATTAGCAATTACTACATGGTTAGTTATTTTCACCTATCAGGGCAACTTGGAAAAGAAATATAGTTCATATTATTTCTGCCTTAGTTTTGCCACAGATTAAATGTAAAGGTTTCGAAATGGAACTGGTGTGTTTAATTCAACTCAGCGCTTTCTATCAGGGATGAAATAGTGTCAATTACATGCACTGCAGTTGTTTTAAAGCAAACTGAAACATAAAATATGCTCAATTTAATTAAAGCATAAAAACAAAATGAGGTATCAATAGTAAAAGACTGAGAACAGCCGTATGGGTATGGTAATCTTATTTATGTATCACGATTTACTGCATCCAAAATTGTATGGGTTTGAAACAGTCATTAATGGGAATCCGGTTAAAATAGAGCAACAAAAGAGGGAAAAAAAACAATTTAAGTGAGTGACATTTTTCTTTTTTGCATTTAGCCATCTTCTAAAGGAGGGGCTATTAAAATTTTAAATCAGTTTTTAATCAAAGTTCAGTGGTATAATATTTAATTGAAAACAACACCAGATGTTCTTTATCAAAACATCTTTCATAATGGCTAAATCAAGGCTTGAGAAGTTATTTAATGAGATAATTTTTGGTCTGTGAATACAGCAGCAATTCCATATGTACTTGTAACACTAAAAGACACAGGTTTGGAGGCTAGCCGGGGTTCTGTTGGCTGCTTTCTGCTTCTTACATCTCTCCTTGTGTGGTCCAAGCAAAAATGGTGCTTTGGTGCTTTGGTTAAATTAAAATAATTCTGTTTTAAAATAATTATTTGTAAAAATAATTATATTATTACTGATAAATAGACTTTGAGTTAATCAAAAGAGAAACTATCCAAGTGAGCCTACTCTAGTCATATGAACCCTTTGGAGCAGTTTTCTCTAGGTAGTAGCAGAAGAGGACGTCAGAGAGAGCTGAAGCACTAGAAAGACTCAACATGCCATTGCAGGCTTTGAAGATGGAGGGGCCATGTACAAGGAGGACATCAAACCTCAAAGTCCAAAGCCAACAGATGAACCCCAGGAATAAGTAAGTTCCCTGGAGAATGGCATCCTGTTTGAACCAGAGATAAAATTCAATTTATAAGATATAGGCTGGGTGTGGTGGTTCACACCTGTAATCCCAGCAGTATGGGAGGCTGAGGTGGGTGAATTGCTTGAGTTCAGGAGTTCAAGACCAGCCTGGGCAACGTGGCCAAAATTGATCTCCATAAAAAATTAGCTGGGCATGGTGGTGCACACCTGTAGTCCCAACTACTTGGGAGGCTGAGGCAGGAGAATAACTTGAGCCCAAGAGGCGGGCATTGCAATGAGCCAAGATCATGCCACTATACTCTAGCCTTGGTGACAGAATGAGATTCTTTCTCAAAAAAAAAAAAAAAAAAAAAAAAAAAAAAAAAAAAATAAAAAAAACCCATTTAATTATTCCTTATTTTAAAAAAACATGAAAGAAGAATACCAAAAAACAAGTAAGACAT
>CAUYLG010036287.1:0-55841 GCA_963573385.1 Cacajao melanocephalus
TCTATGGTATATATTGCCACATTTTCCTTGTCCAGTCTATCGTTGATGGGCATTTGGGTTGGTTCCAGGTCTTTGCTATTGTAAACAGTGCCACAATGAACATACATGTGCATGTGTCTTTATAATAGAATGATTTATAATCTTTCGGGTATATATCCAGTAATGGGATTGCTGGGTCAAATGGAATGTCTATTTCTAGGTCCTTGAGGAAGCACCACACTGTCTTCCACAGTGGTTGAACTAGTTTACACTCCCACCAACAGTGAAAGTGTTCCTATTTCTCCACATCCTCTCCAGCATCTGTTGTCTCCAGATTTTTTAATGATCGCCATTCTACCTGGCATGAGGTGGTATCTCAATATGGTTTTGATTTGCATTTCTCTAATAATCAGTGATGATGAGCATTTTTTCACATGTTTTTTGGCCTCAGATATGTCTTCTTTTGAGAAATGTTCATATCCTTCTCCCACTTTCGAATGGGTTTGTTTGTTTTTTTCTTGTAAATCTGTTTTACTTCTTTGTAGATTCTGGATATTAGCCCTTTGTCACCTGGGTACATTGCAAAAAATTTTTTTCCATTCTGTTGGTTGCTGCTTCACTCTAATGATTGTTTCTTTTGCTGTGCAGAAGCTCTGGAGTTAAATTAGGTCCCATTTGTCTATTTTGGCTTTTGTTGCCAATGCTTTTGGTGTTTTAGTCATGAGGTCCTTGCCTATGCCTATGTCCTAAATGGTTTTGCCTAGGTTTTTTTCTAGGGCTTTTATGGGGTTAAGTCTTATGTTTAAGTCTTTAATCCATTAGGAGTTAATTTTAGTGTAAGGTGTCTGGAAGGGGTCCAGTTCCTGCTTTCTGGATACTGCCTGCCAGTTTTCCCAACACCATTTATTAAACAAGGAATCCTTTCCACATTGTTTGTTTTTGTCAGGTTTGTCAAAGATCAGATGGTTGTAGATATCTGGTGTTGCCTCCAAGGCCTCTGTTCTGTTCCATTTATCTATATCTGTGTTTTGGTACCAGTACCATGCTGTTTTGATTACTGTAGCCTTGTAGTATAGTTTGAAATCAGGTAGCATGATGCTTCCAGCTTTGTTCTTTTTGTTTAGGATTGTCTTGACTATACAGGCTCTCTTTTGTTTCCATATGAAGTTTAAGGTGGTTTTTTTCCACTTTTGTTAAGAAGGTTATTGGCAGCTTGATGGAGATGGTGTTGGATTATAAATTACTTTGGGCAGTATGGCCATTTTCACAATATTGATTCTTCCTAACCATGAGCATGGAATATTTCTCCATTTGTTTGTGTCCTCCCTTATTTCCTTGAGCAGTGGTTTGTAGTTCTCCTTGAAGAGGTCCTTTACATCCTCTGTTAGCTGTATTCCTAGGTATTTTATTCTCTTCGTAGCAATTGTGAATGGGAGTTCACTCATTATTTGGCTCTCTGTTAGTCTGTTATTGGTGTATAGAAATGCTTTTGATTTCTGCACATTGATTTTGTATCCTGAGACTTTGCTGAAGTTGCTTATCAGTTTCAGGAGATTTTGCACTGAGATGATAGGGTCTTCTAAGTATACAATCATGTCATCTGCAAATAGAGACAATTTGATTTCCTCTCTTCCTAATTGAATACCCTTTATTTATTTATTTATTTTGCCTAATTGCTCTGGCTAGAACTTCCAATACTGTATTTAGTAGGAGTGGTGAGAGAGGGCATCCTTATCTAGTACCAGATTTCAAAGGGAATGCTTCCAGTTTTTGCCCATTCAATATGATATTGGCTGTAGGTTTGTCGTAAATAGCTTTTATTATTTTGAAATACGTTCCTTCGATACCTAGTTTATTGAGAGTTTTTAGTATAAAGTGCTGTTGAATTTTATCTAAGGCCTTCTCTGCACCTGTTGAGATAATCTTTAGACTTAGACTTTGAGTTGATACTGAAATGTGTTTAGAATTTGGGGGCTATTAGAATGGAATGAATGTACTTAGCATGTAAGAAGGACATTAATTTTCATAGGACCAGGGCAGAATATTATGGTCTGAAAATCAGTGATCCCACAAAAAAATTATTATGTTGGAACCTCATATGTGAGAATATTAAGAGGTGGGGCCATTAGGGAGTGATAAAGTAGTAAGAGCTCTACTCTCATGAAACTACCCTTATAAAAAAGGCTTGAGGAAACTCCTTTGCCTCTTCTGCCATGTGAGGAAAAACAATGGAAGGCGACCTCTATGAGGAACTGAGCCCTCAACAGACATCAAATGTGCTTGACCTTGGACTTCCCAGTCTCTAGAACTGTGCACAATAAATTTATGCTGTTTATAAATTAGTCAGTCTAAAGTGTTTTGTTATATTATTATTAGATTACAACAGTTGTTTGTATGTTTTACAAATATCTCCTTGAACTAACTGATTATTAAAATCAATTTTCTCTTGACCCAAAGGCAAGACACAATCATCCTGTTAATTGTTCCCTTTTTGTTAAAAGCAAATTCCTCAGGGGGTCTCTTTAAAGTCTTCCCAGGGTTTATTTTATGGAATACCCTTATAGACCTGCTTCTTACTTTTGCAGGACTCAAAGCAATAATACAGAGCATTTAGGTACTTTTGAGGTTGTGTATACTAAAGTAGGCTTTGAAGGAAGGTTAAAACAGATGGGCTCTAAATTTGTATATTCCACTATAATTTCCCAGCTCATGACTCTGTAGACATGTGGGTGACAGAAGAATTGCTACAACAGACCCTCAGCACATGAGCTAGAGTGGGGCCACAGTTCTTAAGGTAAAAATGACTATAGACTCTTTGATATAGAGCTAATGTAGGGATCGTTTTTTCCTGTTTGGAATATGCTCTTGACTGTTTGCTGAGGAGAAGATAATGATACAAGTTGCATTTTCTTCACTAGTTTTGTTTGATTTATATATTTTTTTATTATATTGCTTATTTTTGATTTATCCATGCTGACAAGAGAGAAAAAAAAAGCATAGATATCAAAGCAACATTTATAAAATGTGAAAATAATATGTGCATTCCTTTGAATTCAATATAAAAAATTGGGCAACATGTTTCATGTTAATAAGAAAAGCACTTTTCAGGCTCTTTTTCCTTAGACCAAATAATCTAATATTGGTGTTATATAGGGTTTTTCTCTACTAGGAAGCATTCCTAAATATATTTGATTAAAGGATTCCAAATAATTTACACTTTTGTGTGCAACCTACATTGTGAACCTAATGAGAAACAAATATGTCAACACATGGAAGCCAAAATTGCATTTTCTTTCTGATAAAAAGAAGATTGGAGGACATGGTTCATGTATGTTAATAAGTGCTTTCCTAGTTATGAAACCATGAATTAAACAGACTTAAATATAGGTAGAGATTTCTGGCATTAAGTAACACAGGGGAATACATAATTCTAGGCACAACATTGTTCCCAAGGAAAGCAGGAAATAAAAAATCTGGTGTAGATATGCCTAGTTTCTCTTCAAAAGTTTACTTTTCATTTATTTTCTCTATTTTTGAGAATGTAGTTGAATAAAAGAATAAATATAATACATATAGGTAAATAGAAATATTATATATGGGGTAGAGTATAATATTATTTGAGCTCTCTACATGAGACAGAATGTGGAGTGGGGAAGAGTCATCCTTCATCTATGAGATATGGAAAGAATTAGTTTATCATAAATGGAACGTGAATCCATTTGACTGTGCCCAGAGAGAATGAGAAGTGTTAGAAAAATGTGATGCCATGGAAATGGAAAGTTACGTCTTGAGCAGAGCATATTTTATGAAGGTTACTGAAGAACATTGGGATACATGTGAGTATATACTAATATTAATGAGGAGAAAAATAAAATTCTTTTATTTAAAAGGAGAAAAAGAAAATAAATACATAGAGAAAAAAAGTTTGTGCCAAACTAATTTTTCTTCACTTCATGTGTTTTTTCATATGCTCTTATTAGTTACATATGACATTTTTGGTAGATAAATCGATATATTCTGTTGGGCCAACTTTATATCATTGTTTACCATCTTAATTAGGTCACTTGATTATCTGGGAGAATTCACTCGAAATTGCTTTGAAAGCTTTTCCTTAGGGTTTTGCCTGGGTGTACAAGGAGTTTCTCCCTAATTACTATTTCATAGATTGGATTCCTTGCAGGCTCGTTTTCTCGCTAGTAGATCTTTTCTTCATCAAATATTTATTGGAGTTTGCACTGTGTACAGGGCAATGTACTATGAAGTGAAGAAGATAAGGAGTGAGTCAAAGAGATGTGTTCCCAGGTCCCATCAGGTTAGCAGTTTGAAATAGTCACAGGGCATATGGCATAGATTAAAAACAAAAACAAACACACACACACACCAAAATCCTACATATGGAATTGTACATTTTTGACAATTCTAAAGCAAGTTTCAGCATTTCCTATTTCTTCTCCCCACAGCTTTAATATAGTACTTTTTCATTTTATCCCCTTTTTGGGTAATTCTTAGGATTTGCAGTAAATCCAGAATTGGAATGATTTAATTCTTCCCTAATTCCATCTGTTTCAGTCCAAGTGACTTTATCTAGTATTATTTCTAAAGAAAGTAAGAGTCTTGGTAATGGAATAAATGAGGCTTATATAATGTGTTCCTTTTTCTCATTTTTGTAAACAAATTAATGCAACCTCGAGTGGATTTAATCACTTTAATGTGCCCTAAATCAAGATACAAAGAAGCATAAGTTACGGTGGAAGGATAATTCATTGTGTTTTATAAGATAGCCTGTTTTGCAAAACAAGTTATTACTCACATGTCAAGTTAGTTGGAATATGACACACTGTTTTTTTTTCTAATTATTGTTAAATGAACTTTACATTTTAGAAATTCACCAAATATTTGGTAAGGAATATTTTAACAAAATTATATGTTCAATAACTGTTTCAGGCATGCATTCCTAAATCACTGTGCTCAAAGCTGACTTTAGTGTGGGTGTTAAATTCATTAAAAAATATATTTTAAAGTACTTTTCTGTTTGTATTTTAGTATGAGAGAGGAATGTGTTAAAGGAAAGTAAGAAAATGAGGGTATCCTGTGTTGTTCCTTGCCTCAACGTTAAAATTGTTTAAATGAGGCTTTCCTTTGGGTGGGAGACACTTTCTTCTCATCTCTCTGTAACTACTCTTTTGAAAGCTATATGATTGATCAAAGGTTTATTTTATGAGTGGAAAGTATAATGAGAATCAGTATAGAGCAAATAGTCTCCTAACCAATGAGGAGAGGGTGTGAATTGATGAACTAAAAGATTTATCAAATGCTTAAAAAGCTCTCAGCACAGTAAGATGAGAGTAGGGACTTTGAGAATTCTTAAAATGGGGAATTCACAAATTAAAACCTCATGAATTACACATTATGAATGGAAAAGACATCAGTTATAGGTATGATTGCTCTTCAACAGCCCGAAAAAATAAGGAAAAGAGGATTCTATACTGAGAGGAGTAGTAGGAGAATGAAAATCCGAAGAAAATATTTATTCATCATAGAAAGAACAGTGGGGTAGTTCATGCACTGTTCATTCTCATTTTTGAAACATTTATTAAAAGTTTAAATATAGTCATGAGGGCAAGAAAACTAATCAGTTGTCAAACCCAACATTTCAAAAAGCTAGTGCCTTTATACTTAGAAACCTATCAGTTTGGAGTAATTAACATTATGATTCTTTGTAATTATAAATTTTGTTACCAAAAAGAAAATTGTAGAATATATAATAGATTGAGTACTGTTAAAATTTTTATTTTTGAATTTGTGTGTTATGGCAGTACTGAAGATGATTAAAGATCACGGTTATTTCAAAAATTGAGCTTGGAAATCCAGCATCCATTGTCACCCATTGGTCTGTTTCAATTGTTTTGCCCCCCTTTTTGTACATTTTCTTAGTGTGTCTAATTAGTTTTCTGTTGAAAAGCAGATATTATAGAAAGTACAGAAGCATTGAATTATGGTGTTAATTTTATTTCTCTATAAGCTAAATCTGGGACAAGAATTTGAGCACAGTTTATTTGAGCACATTTGTGCCTCTGAACAAAAATGCCAGGAGGGTAGTGAGGCATTAGGAGAAGGAAAGGGAAAGCAGCTATTGAGAGTTGAATTTTCCACCGATATGGAAAAGTAAAGTGTAATACCACTGATGAAGCAGGAAATAATTTACAGCATGCACCTTGGAGATACCCTAACAAAGGACAAGAGAACCACAGTTTTTGTCACTGAGTAAAGTCTGCTTAGGGTAAGGCCCACCTTTGCTGGCCTGCTACACAGACACTAAACTAGTGGGATCCTATGCAGGTTTTCTCATTTAGAAAAAGGATTGATTTAAAATAAAATAGTTAAGATCCATAAGGATTGGTAGGGAACTGCAATCATCTGCTGTTGTGATGTTAGCTTTCTCCCGAGGATATCCACTTTTAAGTTATATGAGGCTCAGGGAGGAATAAATTACTTTAATCTAATTAGAGATCAGGGCTTGTTTTCAGTCCTGGTTAGCCTCAGTCTACCTGTAAACGCTGCCCACATTGTGGGTATCCCTGTAGTGATCCCAATTCAGTTCCAGAGGTCATTGTTTCCTAGGCCCCTCATTGTTTTATTTTATTGTATTGAACTCCATTGTTTTATTTTATTTTATTGAACTCCAATTCTAGGCACCTTGGCACAGCTTCTGGAAACCATTGGGCTTTTCAGCCACTTTCAGATTGGCACTTTATCTTCTAGGCCCCTACAGAATTATCTGCAAGTGCTTGGAGGGGAAAACAGTTGCTGAGTCTCAGTCGCACTCCTCTGTACCTCCCTTCTTTTAGGGACCTTGAATCCTCTGTCTGAGCATCCCTAAATTTCATATTATTGTTGTTGCTGTTTCACTCAGCTCAGTAAGGATGCCTAAAGCTTTGCCAGTTTTTCTGACTCTTAGCAGCATCTTACTGCCCAGTTTGTCAGCAAATGCTCTGAGAGCAATAGCAGAACAGATGACAGGCAAAGGGAGCATTGGTTCACCTTTGTAAGATGCTCCTTTGTCTGGGACCTAGCTGTTCAATGTTGGTTCAGTGTCATACAGATTTTTTCCCATTTTTTTCTTGCCTGAAACTGCTACAAGCAGCTTCATCATATCTATAGCAGAAGTCAAATATAGTAGAAGATAAATGAAGAATGATTTTAAATCTTGAAAAGCAAACAGCAGACAGACTACATTGTAGGATCAGAAAAGTAGCAAGGGATTACCTGTTTTGCATAAGGCTTTCATCATATCCTAATATATCAAAGTGTACACAAGTCTATGTAAGTTTATTTCTGACAAAGGCTACCATCTTCTTATATGCAAACGTTTGAAATGAAGTTCATGTCAATATAGGGCTCAAAAGCACTATGTTATTTTCGAAATAATATGCACACAGACATAGCCTTCTCTCTAAGGAGTATTTCTCAGAGCACGTTTAGGAACTCATTGTCTTTTTTCAAGGTTGAGAAATCAATAGAAAAAACATCAGTTGCTTTTGGAATGCTTTACTGACATATTAGCTTACGTGCTTTTTCTGTCAAGAGATTCCAATCAATATTATATTGTTTCATGGCAAGTAGATAATACATCATTAACAATTTTGGAAGGTAAATAATTACAAGTTTCACATTGAAAGTTGAAGTGTATAACAAGAACACAGGAGGAGTTAATTGTGATAATATTTAGAGCTGCATGCATTTTCCTGCTTGTGACATTGAATTGTTAAGCTTGTTTCAGTACCTGTGTTTGTTTAATTTTCATTATCATGATTCCCAAGAGGACATTGCTATTTTACAGGCCTCATACTCACAATAACTAAAATTAGCCTTTGTGAAAGAAGTTAAGGGTAGGGCAATTGGATTTCTGCAATACTGATTCAAGGACACATGATAGGGCAATGTCTGTACAATTCCATCTGAGAAGAATCAATACTGTATGTCCAGGTATTATACTATTCTGAATTCATAGAATTTAAAATATATCAGAACTTAATTATAGACAACTTTTCATAAGAATGTAGCTTGATAAAAATTTTATTAAGAAAAATATCTCCAAATTTATAAATTTATGTCTAACCCAGTGATGTCTTCATTGCTTGTTCACACTGTTATTAAAAAAAAAAAAAAAACAGGCAGTTTAAGAATGGTAAATTTCTTGAGTTGGTAGATTGGATTAGAAGAGACATCTGTGGTTCTATTATTTGTACAGCCATTCCACTGATGAGTTCTATGACCTCTAGCTAGTCACTTAGCACTTTTTGGGCTTAATTTCCTTTCTGTGTATAAAAAAGGAACAACACTTGTTGTAGATATTGCTATATTCATAGATCAAAACTACCCATAAGGGCAAAGAAGTATAATTAAATCTTGGCATTGTTCCTTTAAAAGTTAAAATCCCATTAAAAATTAAGAAAGTCTTAAGCAACCTCATTAGTACTGGTCAGGAAAGCAATTAAGTATATTGTTTTGCCCCTAAAAACATCCTCAGAAGATTAGCTGTGCCCCTTATTGCCAATGATATTTACTGATATAATTGATAGTGGAAGTTTATCAATCAGTCTCTTTTAGTGTTTATTCTTCATTTCAAATATCATTCCTAAAATATGTATGGATTATTTGGTTAGTAAATTTAAAAACTGAAGCTTATTCAAAATCCAAGGAATTTAAAACCAAAATAAGTGGTATCTAGATGAAAACAGAAGATACATTCCTAATTATTTAAAGCATCACTTTTCATCTTAGTTTCTGTTATTTTCTACATAATATATTCTTTACATTCAAGAGAATTAGAAATTTTGAGAATATTCATTTGAGACAGTGATATCTACTTCTTTGATACTAATTTATATATGCAGTAGAGTGAAAAGCTAATTATCTAAATTAAGGAGAAAATAAATTATAGGCTTTTTAGCGTCTTATTGTATACACACAGGCACACACACACACACATGCACACATTTTTTCTCCCACAGTAAGTCCAACAATCTGGATGTGGGTACAGAAAAAAAAAATCTCAGTGATTTAATTTCATAAGATGTAGTGTTACATAAGCTTGCTCAAATACTGTGTGGTGTTCCTATTCCAAGAAAACAACACAGCAGACAACTTGTGTTATGTCCTCATTGCCTCTTGACAGTTTTTGACATCCAGTTTCTTTAATAAATATTAACCAACAATGATATTCCTTTTTGAATTCCTCAAGAAATGTTATCCTTTACCTAAGTGTTTTGAACAACCTATAAATTCTGTTGGATGCTAATAACAGGCAATAAATTAAAAAATAGATTAAATGGTGAAATCTTTTATTAAACAGAGTTGAACAAATTTATCTACTGAAGTACTTTTCAGACATTTTAAGGTATGTCTCTGCATTGTATATTTTAAGTGACTACAGTCAATATTTGTCATTCATTCTTCTATAGAGAGAATATGCGAGTGTTTTTCCTTTTAATCAAGTATATGCATTTAGCAGAGCAATGAAGCTATAACATAATCAAAAGAGTACTTTCTCTAAAATATTCTTCAAAATAACTCACCTACATTACGGAAATGCTGAGCACCAGTTGAGACACCAGTAGCAATTCTCTCAAGCAGAAAAGAATTAAAAATTGAAGGAATAAGAATAATTGAAGAAGTCATTGATTTGGAACTGAGTGTTGTCAAAAGTAAAGAGCTAGTTTGTAGACTAACATATTCAAGAAAATGATGTTCAATTGTTTTCAGTGACAATCAGCAGGAAGGAATCAAGCACCTCATAGCAATTACTGACTTTCTGCCAGAATCTGTTATAACATTGCCTTAGGGAAAGCAAGATAAGTAATATTCTAGCTAAGAAGCCACATCAAGGAAAATGGGGAAATGAGAAAGAGGGTGGCAGTTTTAACTCATGAAGCAACCTCATGATTAAAGGTAGGACAAGAGAAGTATTGATTTAATATGTAATAATTGATAAAAAATAATTTTTCTTAGGAAAAATACCATGAAGTAATTTTTAATTTTAAGATAATGACATATTACATGTAATATCATTTTTAAGATCTTGAAATAATTTAACAAATAAACATTATACATAATGTTAAAAATCTGCATTAAAATGGTGAAAAATGAATAAAAATTCTGATTTTAATGAATTTACTGTATGTCGTTAGATATAGAGGGTGAAAATTCAATTTGAGACAAATAAATTCTGCAAATTCTGCTATAATCTCATGATTATAGCAAACACTAATGAGAAAATATGTAAAGTAAATAAATATAAATTACAGTTAACTTTGTCAGGAATATAATTGAATTAGAAAATACTGTTGGTTTCAGATTTGAGGTTCTATAATTAAAATATGCAAGGAAGATATTGCTGATTTCAAATATTTAGAATATATAGAATATAGTTATTTTTAAAACCAAGTTGACTTAAAATAGTTCCTAATTATAAAGTACTCATAAGTCGTAATTTGAAAATAAGTGATTATTATACCAAAGTGAAGAGCATCAATGATTAGATGTATCTATCTGTATATTGTGCATATCTACATATATATGTATATCTATCCATATATGTGAATGTATATATGAATATGTGTATATCACACACACACACTGAAAAATGTAGAAAGTAATCTTTTTTTTTTAAGAAAGATATTTTTTTCAAGAAAGGTAATTTGATGTGGATGTTGGACATAGATTATAAAAAATAAAGTTTTATAAGGCACAAATGCACACACATACACAGACACACACACGTATATATACACATATACATATACACACACACAGAAGGAGAGGGAAAAAGAGGGCATGTGAGTGTGCACAGTATGCCAGTAATGGGAATATCTTCATTGAGAAGGAATTTAGGATGTAGGAAACAAAAACTCGAGTTTGAAAGATTTAAGCATTCATATAATTATATGCATTAAATAAACAAAATATTTTTCTTCTTTTGGAAGGCATGAACAAAGTACAACCACTGTGTTTCCTTGAAAATTACAAATATGAGAATTAGGCATTTTGCAACTACATATGACTAAAATAGTGTTAAAATAATACCTTTTAATTTTGTAACTGTAGTGACTGTTTCCCTACTTAGTACATTGGAAAATCTCAACTATTGCTCCTGCTATATTAAAGCTCTCCTCCCTTCCTCACTCAGACATTGAATACACCTATATAACCAGTAAATTCTGGAAAATTACAACTGGGTAGTACACAGAAATGTTTTGGTATAATCCAGTCATTTTACAAATTCAAAAAGGTCCATGCAAATGAAATCTTTTCATTAAAATTGCATAGTTACTTTGTGATTGGAGCTGCTTTTTCTCAGGCCTTCAGTCCAGCTTTTCTAAATTTTCAGCTTGCAGATCTTGGTACTTCTTGGCCTCCATGATCATGTAAACCAATTATCATAATAAATCTCTGTCTCTCTCTCATATATTCTGATTCTCTGGAGAACACTAATACACTAAGATTGAATGCTTTGTTAATTTTTTTCTATTGAAAATAATATCCTAAAATGAATGAATTTCTCTGGGAGATTTACTATAGTTCTTAAGTGATTTTTATATAAAGTATAATACACATTTTTTCAACTTTTATTGTGGTAAAATATATCTAACCTAACATCATCTTAACTATTTTAAAGTGTAGAGTTAAGTGCCATTATGTCTATTCATATATATTTTTTATGTTATTTGGGATTCAAATATATCATTTTTTAGCTTTAATTTTAAAATTTTAGGGTAGTCAGGCTTATAAAAATTATACGTATATATTTTTGTCTTGAAATCATTTTCCACATAGTTGGGAGAATTATTCTCTGTTAAAAGTTTATAAAAATATTTATTTTACCATTTGCATATTTTTTACACATAAATTCTAATCCCTCTGAAGTTTATTTTTTAATTTGATGAGTTAGAGAGTATATTTGATTTATTTTCAAATAAATGACCAGTTGTCTCAGTATCAGATTCTCCCTGGTTTGTAATGCCTCAACTCTTCATTTACATGTGTCTGTTTTTAAAAACCATTTTGTGTTCTATTATTTGCTTTCCTATCTTTGCTTAACAGATTCAATCATGATGGCTAACTAGCTGTGGATTTTAATCTATTTATATTGCTTAATATGCATTGAAATTTCTGTATCTGAGGATTTATTTCAGTAATTTCTGAAAAAAGTATCCGTCACCCATTATAGTCAGTGTAACATTTTTACATTTTTATCTATACGTAATTCAAGTTATATTTATGTCAGAAATCTTGACTACTAACATTAACTCCACTCATGTCTATAAACATATTGTTTATTTCTATGTATTTTCTATGATGTATTCTGTTTCTTAAGATATATTTTCCATTTTACTAATTTCACATTCAGCTTGATCTAATCTACTGTTTTATCAGTTCATTCACTGAGTTGATAATTTCAGTTATTAGGTTATTTTATGTTTCATATCTGTTAATCTCAATGTTCACAATCCTTAGTGTTGCTGTTGTTTTCCTAAAATGAGTTCGAAATGGTGTAACTAGTGATTTCTATGTAACATAGTCCACTTAGGTTTAAATTTTATTCTTGGAATTTTCCATGTCATATAGGTTTTATTAAATCAAATAGAACCCATATAAGTGGAGATCTATGTCAACAACTTCTCAGAATAACCAGTTTTATTGATATTTTTCCACTTAATATGAAGCAGGCAAACATATTGTTTCATTATTTTATTTAGAGGTTGATGGATTTTGGAGTTCCTACTTAATGCAGAATTTTCAAGCTCATTTTCATTAATTTCAGAACATGCAAGTTTTAAAATTCGCATAAGGCTGTTCTTTTCCCAAAGCCATCATTTCATGACATTAGGTCTCCTGTTCATTTTCTATTCTGGTTTTAGTTTAACTGAATTATTAGTGTTCCTTTGTCTGTTCCTTTCTTTTGTATAAACTTTTTTTGGTGTATTAAATGTATGTTTTAATTTATCTAAGTTCTATTTGTTTCATGCTGAGATATCATTTAAGGTACCCTATGTTAAACTGAAATAATGGAGTATGGTAGTGTGATCTTAACATAACTAAAGTTAATTTTTCCATATGATATATCATGGTTCACTAATTCAGAGGAAAAATGTGTTCAGTGTTCTTTCTCAGGAATGAAATGCTGTTAATCATGTTACTTCTACAAAAAACTTACGGTTAAATAGAGTGACATGGCTTTGCCATTTGAGCAGTAATTGTATATCTGGGTGTTGGGAAGTGAGCAATAGTAAAATTTAAGTGGTGAATATAATACAAGGGCTACCTTGTCCCATTCACTTGGTATCTGTAGATAGCTATATGATCATGCAGCCTGATGAGCAACATGTTCATGTACTATCTACAGGTAGAGATAAGCATTAGAAGGCTCTACTAATCACATATTCAGTTCTCTTTCCTTTCTGTGGAAAAAAAGAACTCCCTCTCTATCCAAATGAAACAGTTTAAAAACAGTTTTTGAGATAGCTCAAAATTCATTACCTTTGGATATTGTGTTAGTCTCTACCAGCAGTTAATGCATAGTAGTCTCCACATCTGAATATATTTGGCTTTTCTTGATCCAGGGAGTTACTGACTAATAATACAGGTTACCTACTCTCCAAAAAAGGCAATATGCAGAGGTGGAATATGGTCTACAGAACTCCAGTAACTGTTTATATCTGGAAAGAGAAATAAAATAAGAGATTATTTTGAGAACTGGACTGTATCAGTCCTTAAATCCCTCCAAGCAAACATTTTGATTGTCTCCCCCTGAGGACTAGGGTGTATTCCTTAATTAAACTTTGATTCTGTTCTCTGGGACTGATCCCCAAAGACATTATTTTCTAAGCTGTTATTCTAGCTTTCACAGGCTTTAATATGACTTCATTATTTTATCTATCAGGAAATTTGATATTAAAATTTATTTCTTACTAATACTGTCATTGGCACACTCAAATATTGTTGGTAAAGATCTTCTCCTTCAATATTCACCTTTCTGTATATTAAAATTACTTCAATAAAATTTAACAGGTAAGAAAGCTTACAAGAAAACATCATCCACATATGCTATACATATGCAATCGGTAAAATAAAAACAATAGAAAGCTCTCTTTTTCTATTTTCCTAAAATGCAGTTATCAATTAGGATTCTTCAACAAAACAGAACCAGTGTAAGAAGTGTGTGTGTGTGTATATATATATATATATAAATATATATATATATATATATATATATATATATATTTATATATATATATATATACACACACACACACGTAAAAGGACGTTATTATGCCTTATTAAAACTTTACCCAGATGTCTGGACAATACCCCATTTGTATAATCTTCTGTATTGCCAGGCTGCATGCTCATATATCCATCTACAGATATCAAGTGAATGGAATAAGGCAGCCCTTGTATTCCATTCTCCACTTAAGTCGCACTATTACTGGCTTCCCTGTTAATTCATTGAGAAAAAGGTTGGAACTGAGGGGTAAATTTATAACAGCTGCAGTCTTAATTCCCACCAGTCCTCTGTTCCTTGTGACTGAGCTATTACAGGCTTTGAATCACTGAACTCCTACGTAAAAATATTTATTATAAGGTATTAGTGCATACTATTGTGATGGCTAAAATTTGTAGCATAGACTAGGGAGGAGAGGATCTAGAAACAGGCAGAAATTGATGTTGCAGTTCTGAGGCAAACTTTCTCCTATTTTGTTTTGAAAAAGATGAGGAAGATCTGTCTTGTGTGCATTCTGAAAATTATAAAACTTCATATGAAGACCAAATAAAGCTGCAAATTTGTATATACACAAAGTTTGTATAAGTTATTTAATGATTATGAAATACTAACTCAACTTTAATTTTCAAAGACTACATTTGACAAATTATGCCAACATTTCATGAAAACGTTTCTCTTCTTTATTCATAGTTGTTGACTGATAGCCAGCCATATTTCCCACTCAACTTGAATTCAGGTGTGGAATTGTAACCAAGATTTCTCCTATGGAATGTTAGAAGAATTGCTATGTGATATTTTCTAGAGAGTGTATTTTACTTTTCAACTCTCTATTTTATCTTCTTCAGAATAAATTCTTACTATAGTAAGACTCAAGAGTAAATAAGACCAAAAAAATGGGGGAAATCTGAGTCTGTGTTCAGAAGAACTGCTTGCTACTCTTAAGTCACCTTTCCTGTACTATTAAATTAATGATAAATAAAAGGTAGCCGTGTCTGGGTGATATGTGAATTATACTTTTAGAAAAATTTAGTCTAGCACAACTAATTTCCTTAGAAAGTATCTGTATAATTTTCCTAGAGGTGTGATAAATTAACACTAACCGAGTGTCGCTTAAAACAACAGAAATTTATTCTCTCACAATTCTGGAGGCAGGAAGGCCAAAATCAAGGTCACCATGGTCTGAATGCATCCCTCCCAAAAGTCCTATGTTAAAACAATATTGCCAATACTATAACACTTTTAAGAGGTAGGGCCTTTAGGAGGTAATTAAGTGATGAGAGAATAAGACTAGTGACTCTACAAAAGAAGTGCAAGCAACCTATTCACCCCTTCCAATATGTGGGACACAGCAATAGAGCACCATCTACGGAGCAGATCGTAAGCTTTAACTGAACACTAAATCTGATGCTTTGATTTTGAACTTCACAGCCTCCAGGACTGAGACAAATGAGTTTTTCTTATTTACAAATTAACCAATTCTGCCTCTGTCCTTAACATGACCTTCTTTTCTCTTTATATCTCACCTCTGTGTTTTTCTTATAAGGATTCTTATCACTGGATTTAAGGCTTCTTCAGATAATCTAGAATGATCTCATCTCAAAATCTCTAATATAATTACATCTGAAAGACGTGTTTTCAAATAAAGTCACATTCAGAGGTTCTGGAATGTAGGATGTGAACATATCTTTGGAACTCCACCATTTAACTCACTATAGTACCTTTAAGAAATTTTATGGCATATACCTATTTTTCCTTCTGTAATTGCATCATCTATAATGCATCATATTGGTCATATAAGCATTTAGTAAATGCTTGTCTTTCTTAAGTAGAACCCTTTGTGTGTTTGAATACTAGTTATAAATGAAATCTGATGATCTCTAATTTCACTGACATTAAGATATAAAATTTATCTGTAAGTTGAAATGAAAAATTAGCTAAATTATAAAGGCAAGAATTCTTTTATTTACACTTCTTATTTCTGGGAGCAAGGGATTTGGGTAAAAAGAGATTAAAATATCAAACAACAGTTCCATTGCAGAGCAGATCACTCTAGCCTGATGTTAAAATATGACACTTTCTGCCTCAGTTTCAGCTGAAACATGTACAAAATAAAAGCAACAACTATTAAGACAATGATTTTTTTTTTTTTAAAAAAAGGGAAACGGACTTCCAAAGGGGAATTTATTTGGAGGGATGTCTATTTGGCTTTTTTCAGAATAACAACAACGAAAACAGAAAATCGCAAAGAAACAATGCTACTTCTAACTCCAACTATAATGAGAAAGGCTTCAGCACAACAACTTGAAGCATGTGCTATATGTTCTGGTAATTGAAGGACATGGAGGTCTATTTCCTGGCCTGTGTTTGGGAAAGATAAAATAACCTGTAGAGTAAAGAGCTGCATCTGCAAAATAATTGTTCTTCTTTCTAGTAATAGTAAGTGCCTGAATTTCAGCAGCCACGTGACTTCTGTAGTAGTGTCAGTCTGGCCTTATTTTAGAAGGGAGTCTGTCCAAGAGGAAACTATGTCATAGCAAAGAACTTAAGCAGTAAGAAGGTCCCTGAGAAATAAGCTGCAGCAGGAGAAGAGTCATTGTCCACAAATTGAAAATGTCCAGATGGGACAGTCTCTGAAGAACCCACAAAAACACTCACATGCTTAAGCTCTTTCTTAAGCATCTTCCATGCCTAGAGAATGCAGAGCCTCTTATAATATCTCAAGTAAAAAGAATTGCCTGTATGTCAGTCTTATTTATCCTGCTCCTACTACACTGAGAAAGTAGAAGAGAGCTATGTATTGGGAAGAAAGAAAAAGGATGATGGTCCTTCCCTAGATGATGATGGCAAACCTGTAGCAAGCCCTAGTTGGAAAACAGGGAAATTTACAGAAAATAAATATGACATTCTATTGCAATATATATTCATAAAACGAACTCATTCATATACTATTGATAATCAAGTGAGTCAAGTCACCAAAATGTGAAGTTGTGTTATCTTTTCACAGTTTTCTGTGAGCTACCAATGAAAACAGAGTAGAGAAATATGCCCCGCAATTGAACACGCACATTTCATCTTATTGCTCTTTCTCAGTTTGCTGATGTTCTTTGCCACAAATGCCACCCTTCTCTTGAGTTTCTTTGTTTTCCTGAGAAAACAATGTAGTAAATAGCATCTCAAACCTGAGTAATTCTCCTAGTTAGAGGAATCCAAAAATAATAATAAGGAACAAACAAACAAAATTAAGAAGGCTATAGGAATTTTGGGGATGCACAAATGATTTATTTTTAATGAGAGAATATGAAATTCTGACTGTAAGTTGTACGATTAGAAACAATATATTATTGTATCTTTCACATTCTCTTCTAAATTTTATGCAAGTATTTTTATTTGTAATATGTTTTTTCTAAAAATATATGTTTTTATGATAAGAATATAGAAATGGTCACCCTTCTACAACTTACCTCAGTGTATGCAAAACATAGTATTATAACCTAAAAAATTATGTTGTATTATTTTTTGGATAATTATTCCACAGAAACTGTTTGGCTACAAAAGGGTAAGTAAATATATGGTTTATACATTTTTATATGAGAATATTCAACTAAACACAACCTCAGATTATCTATTGAGGTTATCCATAATGTGGATGGGAGTGATTAAAATAGATAATGTAGTCTTTTATTGCTAAAAATGTGTCTGTACATTCAAGAGGCAGGTGATAATAGTATTTTTTTATATTGTCTGAAGTTGTGTCTTCATACATAAACATATGTTACTCCTTTTTAAAAAATATTGAACTTAATATAAACAACTTTAAAATGTCGTATGGTAACAAACACCACATATACCTAAAATGTTAACATTGTAAATGCTTATTTGTATATTTAAAATAATAAAGCATATAATAATGGAAATATTATATAATAAAACTTACTAAAATATTTACTTAAATAAATGTGACTCACTATAGAAACCATACAGATGCATTGCCAATTACAAAATATTGAATAATTTACAAGCAAAAGTTTTCAATGCTTGCGCAATATTTTTTCCCACAGAACATGGTTTTTTTTGTGTTTGTTTTTAATAAAACTTTATTTTAAATAGTTTTAAATTAACAAAACAATTTAGAAGATAGGATTTTCTGAGGAGGTGGAGCAAAATGGCCAAATCGAACCTTCCAACAATTGTCCTATAATGGAATTGTCAAGGTGAACAACTCTCCATCTAGAAAAGCATCTGCCTAAGAACAAAATAATCAGATGAAAGAATCAAATACGTGGTTGTTGCACAATATCAACAAAAGGCTAATTGAAGGGGATAGAAAGGAGCGTTTTTCTTCACCTACAAAATCCCTCCTCCAAACCCAAGGTAGCTTAGTGCAGAGAGAATCTGTGTGCTTGGGAGAAGCAGAGTGATGTGAGTGTGGGGCTTTGCATTGGAACTCAGTGTCTCCCCATCATAGTGGAACTCAGCACTGAATGGAATTCTGCCAGTTTTCATAGAGGAAGCATTTAGACAAGACCTGGGCCAGAGAGACATCTGCTACCCCAGCAGGAAGAACCTGAGTCCTGGCTCACCACCGGCTGACTAAAGTGGCCTTGAACCCTGAACAAATTTTAGTGGCAGACAGGCTGTAGTGTCTTTGATTCAACTCCAGTGCTGCTCTGGGCTCAGAGGCTGTGGGCTTGGGTGTGAGACACCCAGTGAAACACCAGCTGTGGTGGCCATGAGTGTGTCTCTGTCATCCCTTCCTCAATTCCAGGCAATGCAGCACGGAGAGAGACTCATTTCAGTTGGGAGAAGGAAAAGGAAGAGTACAGAGGACTTTTTCTTGCAACCTGGTGTGAGCCTAAATACTGTTTTTCCACAGTAAAACAGGGCACCATGTAGAATTTCAAAGCCCCCTATTTCATTACATTCTTGGAAGTGATATTTCCTGGGAATTATGTTTTCTGGCCCCACCCCAGGACAGAAAGGAATCTCCTGACCTGGTAGGTTGGATCTGAGTCTCAGGTGGCTTCACCATGTGAAGACTAAAGTTATTTTGGACCTTGACCAAATATCAGTGGCGGTCACACAGTAGTGGCTGAGCTGCAGGCTTTGGGCAAGCCCTGATTCTGCACTGGTCTCTTAGATTATGAACTTTTAGTGTGACTTAGCACGTTGCCAGCTGCAGCAGCAATGGGAGTGCCCGTGTCTACCCCTCCCCTGAACTCTAGGCAGCTCAGAATGGTAAGAGACTCATTCCACTCCAGAGAAAGAGAAGGAAAAGAGCGAGAAACTTCATGGGAACCCAGATAATTCTTCCTCATCTTCTCAAAGTGCATCAGGGCTGATTAGCCAGGAGTCTGAAAGAATCACAGCGTACCTGAACTTAGGGCACCTTCTAGTGCTGAAATTGCTTTAGTGAACACAGGTTTAGGAAACTCAACAGTTAGTCCTCTTTGAATTTTTGGAGGGTGCTCTGAATTGATATAGGTACAAATAAGGCCAGACTTCTGAGATTGGAATAAATATCCAACTTCTCAATCAACAGACATTGAGAAATGTCCAAAAGCATAAAGAACATCTAGGAAAATATGACCTCAACAAATGGACTAAATAAAGTGCCAGGGATCAACCCTAACATGATGAAAGTATGTGATCTCTCAGATAGAAAATTCAAAATAGCTTTTTTTAGAACGCTCTTTAAGGTTCAAGAAAACACAGTGAATCAATTTAGAAATTTATTAGAGAAATTTTACAAATACATTAAAATAGTTTTTAAAATCAAAAATAAATCCTAGAGCTGAAGAATGCAATTAATGAACTGAAAATGCACCAGAATGTCTCTAAAGCAGAATTGATCAAGCAGGAGAATTAGTGAACTTGAAAACTGGCCATTTTAAAATAAAATCAAAAGAGAAGAAAAATAATGAAAAAAGTGAATTATACTTATAAGTGTACTTCAAGACATAAGGTCAAGAAAACAGCCTCAGAAGGGTAAATCTAAGTGTCATTGGCCTTAAAGAAAGAGTACAGATACAGATGGGATAAAACTTTGTTCTCAGAAATAGCAACAGAGAACTTTACATATTTAAAGAAACATGAATATAGAGGTACAAGAAGGACAAAGAACAAGACAATTCAATACAAATAAGAACACCACAAGTCATATAATAATGAAAATATCAAAAGTAAAGGAAAAGAGAGGATACTAAAAGTAGCCAAAATAATGAAGCGATTAACTTGTAAAGAAGATCGAATTCATCTGGCAACAGATTTCTCAACGAAAACTATATAGCCCAGAAGGGAGTGGGAATTTTCTACCCAGGAAAACAATCATTTAAGCATGAAGGAGAGAGAAAGATTTTCCCTGTCAAACAAAAAATGAATTAATCACTATCAGATCTGTCTTTCAGGAAATACTAAATAGAGTCTTCAGTCTAACAGAAAATGGTACTAGTATGCAATAGTAATTATCTGAAGGTATAAAAATCCATTGGCAAAAGCAGACACAGACAAATTTCAGGATACTTCTTAATACACTCATTGTGGTGTATAAACCATTCATATCTTTGAAAAAAGACTAAAAGACAAGCCTATCAAAATAACTACAACAATTTGTTTAAAATAGGAAGTATGTATACACAAATGCGTGCGCACGCGCGCACACACACACATTGATAAAAGTCAAAAAGTGGAGGAATAGAGTTAAAGTAGAGAGGCTTTTTTTAAAGTCTTTCCTTTGCTTGTTTATTTCTGTTTTCTTGTGTTCAAAGTTAGGTTCTCCTTAGTTTAAAGGTACTTGTTTTTACTATAAGGATTTTTGTAAGTCTCATGGTTACCACAAATAAAAAACTTATAATAAATATATTAACAATTTAAAAGTAAGAAATTTGAACATACCACCAGAGAATACCATGTAACCACAAAGAAAGACAGTAAGAAAGGAAGAGAGGACTTATAAAACAACCAGAAAATAAGAAAATTACAGTGGCAAATGCTAACCTATAGTAAATTCTTATTATTAATAATAAGACTGAATGTATATGGACTACATTCTTTTACTAAAAGATATAGAATGGCTGAATGGTTAAAAAACAAAACAAGAGACCCAACTATGTGTTGGCTACAAGAAACTACCTTTACCTTTAAAACATGCATAGACTGAAAGTGAAGGTAGAGAGAAAACTTTATATACAAACAGGAACCAAAAAATAGCAGGAGTAGCTATATTTTTGTTCTGTAAAATAGATCTTAAGTCAAAAACTATAAAAAGAGACATATGTAATGATAAAAACATCAATTAAACAAGAAGATATAACTATTGTAAACATCAGAGTACTCAAATATATAGTGCAAATATTAATAGATGCCAAGTCTGTCCCACAGACCCTGGCAGAGCAACAGATGAAAGAATTATGCATATACAGGTATTTTGCCTGAGAGTACAGCTAGGGGACTGCACGTCTTAGCAACACCAATAAGAGGGCAGCCCCAGTAAGCCAGAGATGCTCTTATTTATTTTAGTATAGATTTAATGACAAAGGTCTGGAGCATACACAATTTGTGGGTAATTAACTTTGTCAACCCTCTGAGAAGGGGGCGGTCCTGTGTGTGGATGATCAAAGGTTGGTTTCTGGAGAAATAGGTAAATAAACCTAGCTAGATAAATTTCTTTTCACTCCCTTGTTATCTATTCTTTGCCCATAGGCTTAAGGTAAGAGAATTTAGCTGCATTCAGCTATAATTCTCTCTGGAAGCTTTTGCAAAATCTCCTGGCCTTCCAAGAAAGTTTGCATATTTTTCTATAATTTTTCCCACCACCTTGACTGATCTGCTGCAAATAGAGCTAAAGGAAGTGGTAGACTACAATACAATAATAATATTTCTATGTACTACAGGACTTCAACACCCTACTTTCAGCAAAGGACACAACATGCAGACAGAAATCAAAGAAACATCAAAATTAAACTACACTCTAGACCAAATGAATATAAGTGATAGTTTACAGAATATTTTGTCCAGTTGTTACAGAATACATATTCTTCTCATAAATAATACAAGGAATATTATCCAGAATAGATTTTATGTTAAGCCACAAAACAAATTTTACCACATTCTAAAGAATTAGAATTATTTCAAATATCTTTTCTGACAATAAGAAATTAATACAAAAAGAAATTAGAAACTAAAAATACATGTAAATTAAAAAACATGCTCCTGAAGGATCCATGGGTTGATAACAAAATTAAGAAAGTAATCAAAACATGAAACACATAAAAATGAAAATACAACCTGTCGACCCTATAAGATACAATAAAAAGAGTAATATGAGGCAAGTTATAGCAGTAAACCCTAGGTCACAAAAATAAAAAGACTCCAAATAAATAACCTAATGATCTACCTCAGAGAACTGAAAGAACAAGAACAAACCAAGCTGAAAATTACTAGAAGAAAAGGGTTAATAAAGATCAGAGAATAAATAAATAAAATTGGAACTAATAATACAAAGATAAATAAAATGAAAACTTGGTTTTCTGAAAAGAAAAACAATTGACAAACTTTTAGCTAGATTAATAAAGAAGAGAATATACAAATAAAATCAGAGACAAAAAGGGTGACATTACAACTGATACCACAGAATTGTGCAGGATCCTTAGAGACTGTTCTTAATAACTATACACTAACTTGAAACCTGGAAGAAACAGATAATTTTCTGGACATAAGCAACCTATGAAAATTGAACCATTAAGAAATGGAATCAGATGTAGACCAATTGCAATGAATAAGATAGAAACAATGATTTTTAAAAAAGTATTCGATTAAAGAAAAACCAAGCACTGAATAGCTTTGCTGATGAATTTGAATATATTTAAAGAACTAATACAATTTTTACTCAAACTATTTCAAAAAATTGAAGAGGAAAGTGTACTTCAAAAATTTATCTGTGAGGTCAGTATTACCCTGATACCAAAACCAGACAGATACAGGAAATAAAGAAAACTACATGCCAATATCTGTGATGTGCCAAGATTCAAAAATCCTTAACAAAATACTAGCAAACTAAATTATCTCTGATTGTTAAAATATTCCTAAAAAGGCAGTTTCTTATCTGATAGTGAACATTTTCGTCCAGTCTGTGGTTTGTCTTTTACTCTTCTGACAGTGTCTTCCAGAGCTGAAATGTTTAATTCTAATTCAATCCAACTTACAAATGATTTATTTCATTAAGTGTGCCTTTGGCATGTATATCTTGCTCATTTAAGTTGGATTTTTTGACTTATGAAATTTTAATAATAATTTTTAAAATTTTGAATACAGGTTCTTTATACGTTTTACAAATGTTTTCTCCCAGCTTGTAATTTGCATTATTCCCTTTAGAATCTGTTTCATAGAACAACCTTTTTATTTTAATATAGACCAACATATCAATTTGTTTTTTATGATTTTTTCTTTTGGTATTGTGTGAAAAAACTTGTCAGATCACATAGAGGAATACCTGAGAGATAATGCAGGTTTGGTTCCACGCCTTGCATTAAAAATACTTTATTGCAAAAAATGATCTGGGCTTTCGGTGAGTCCTAATTTCAAATCTTCCTGCTGGTGGAGGGCCTTGTCTCAATGTTCATGGCTGTTGAGGGATGAGGGTGATGGTTGCTGAAATTTGGGGTGGCTGTCGAAATTTTTTAGGATAAGACATCAATAAAAGTTTGCCACATTGATCAACTCTTCCTTTCACAAAAGAATTCTCTGTAGCATGCAATGCTGTTTCACAGCATTTTCCTGCAGTAAAACTTTTTTTCAAAATTAGAGTCAGTTCCTTCAAACCTTGATGCTGTATCAACAAAGATTATATACTTTGTTAAATCTTTTGTTGTCATTTTAATAATGTTTGCAACCTTTTTTTCGGGGGTAGAGTCTGCCTCAATAAACTACAGTTTTACAGCATGAGAAGTAACTCCTCATTCGTTCAAGTTTGATGATGAGATTGTAGCAATTCAGTCATATCTTCAGGATTCATTTCTAACTCTAATGCTCTTGCCATTTCTATTACATTTTCAGTTATTGCTTCCACTGAAGTCTTAAACCCCTAAAATTTATCTATGAGTGTTGGAATCAAGTTCTTTCAAAGTCCTGTTTTTATGCTGCTGTTTTAACCTTCTCCCATGAATCACAAATATTCTTAATGGGACCAAGAATAGTGAATGATTTTCAGAAATTTTCCAGTTTACATTGGTCAGATCCATCAGAAGAATCACCCTCTATGGCAGCTACAGCTTTACAAATATATTTCTAAAATAACAAGACTTGAAAGATGAAATAACTCCATTAGCCATGTGTTGAATATGATGCTGTGTTACCATATATAAGAACAACATAATCTCTTTGTACATCTTCATTAGAGCTCTTTTGTGACCAGGTACACTGACAATATATTGAAATACATCTTTTTTTCTGAGCAGTAGTTCTCAACAGTGGATTTAAAATAGTAAACCATTCTATAAGCAAATGTGTAGTTATTCAGGCTTTGTTATTACATTTACAGAACATAGCCAGAGTAGATTTAGAGTAATTTTTAAGATCCCTAGAATTTTTGAAATGGCAAATAAGCATTGGCTTTATCTTGAAGTCACCAGCTGCATTAGCCCCTACCATGAGAATCAGCCTATGCTTTGAAGCTTTGAAGCCAAGCCTTGACTTCTTTCTAGTTATGAAAGCTCTAGAAGGCATCTCCTTAAAAAAAAAAAGTGTTTTGTCTGCAGTGAACAACTGTGTTGTTTAGTGTAGCCACCTTCACTAATTATTTTAAGTAGACCTTCTGGATGACTTGCTACAGCTTCCGTATCAGCACTTGCTGCTTCATCTTGCATTCTTCTGCTCTAGTCTGGCCTCTTTGTTAAAACCTCAAGAACCAACTTCTGCTAGCTTTAAACTGTTCTCCTGAAGCTTTCTCACCTCCCTCATATTTAAGGCATTGAAGTTCATTAGAGCCTTGTTCCAGATTTGGTTGTGCCTTAACGATATATTGAGTCTGGTTTGATCATCTCTCTAGATCACTAAAACTTTCTCTGCTATCATCAGTAAAGCTGTTTTGCTTTCTTATTGTTCATGTGCTCACTGGAGTAGCACATTTAATTTTTTTTTTAACTTTCCTTTGCATTTACAACTTTGCTAACTGTTTGACGTAAGAGGTCTAGATTTTGACCTATTTCAGCTGTTAACAAATTTTCCTCACTGATCTTAATCATTTATAGGCTTTTGATTTAAAGTGAGAAATTTGGCCAGGTATGGTAGCTCAAACCTCTAATCCTAGCAGTTTGGGAAGCCAAGGTGGGAGGATTGCTGGAGCCAAGGAGTTGAAGACTAGCCTAGGCAACATGACAAGACTGTCTTTACAATTTTTTTTAAAACAATTATCTGTGCCTGGCGCATATCTGTGGTCGCAGCTACTCAGGAGGCTAATGTAGGATCACTGGTTGAGCCTGGAGGTCAAGGCTGAAGTGAGCCATGATTCTGTCACTGTACCCCAGCTTGGGTGATAGAGTGGGACCCTGTCTCAAACAAAAGGGGTTGGGGAAAGAGAGAGGCTTCTCTGTTTCATTTGAACATGTAGAGGCCATTATAGTGTTATTAGTTGGTCAGATTTTGGTAAGTTTGTGTTTCAGAACATAGAGCATCTCAAAGAGAGGGACAGAGATGGGAGACTGGTTAGTTGTTGGAGCAGTAAGAAAACACGCAACATTTACTGATTAAGTTTTTTGGAATTATATGGTCAGTAAATATGAAAGAAAAATTCTTGCAATCTATAGTAGGGCCAAAAGTACATCCGAAAATTAATACAATGTGACCATTACTCTCAAAGATTTCCCTTTAGTTGATTTGCTACAGGGTGTTTTGTAACAGCCCAAAAATTTGGAATTAAATGTATTTATGTTATCACTTAGTCGCTGCGACATTGGGAAAGTTATTTTCTTCTGAAAAACTCACTTTCTGCATCTTTAAAATGCAAGTAATATCACCCACACTCAGTCTCATATTTTAAGCATTACTGAGTTATATTTTACATTTTACTACCACAGAAAATAAAAGGCATTCTAATTGACAAAAACATATACAAGTTAAGGTGAACAATATGCTTTCATGGATTTTTTGGGAGATATATAAAAATTTTAGTTATTCCCAAAAAAGTAAATTAATACATGACTAAAATTTATTGAAGTACTTACTAAGGAAGAAGAGCTTGATCCTTACTTAACTTACGTCTGTGGTACTTAAGTTAATTTTTTCTTTTGGGAAACAGTGAATTTTCTTACGTTAAATAGATGCAGTCATCAGCGTAGATAGTCATTTTTTAATGTCTGCTGTTCAACCACTAGAATGATACATACCCATGACTGTGTCACGTACACTCTACGTTCAATAATAACTGCCTAAAATTTTTACTTTTGTCAACTAAGCTAAGTCATAAGGTAAGAAATACCTCTCTTTGAATTTAGTAAATTTTAAATTTGTCTCGCTAAAATTTATAGTTTCAAAAATTAAGCGAGTAGCATTTTAAAATAATTGGCTCAGTTAATTTGGTAGAAATGTAATAATTCTCAAATAAATGCTTAGATTTCACTCAGCTAATTTTATTCTCAAGGTTTTTCTAGTATATTAGTTAACTATATGTTCCATTAAGTATGTGCTCTGCAGAGTTAAATGAATTAATATCCATATATTAATAGCTTTACTTCATTAGTAAATCTATTTTCATACTTACTACAAGATTTCACAAAATTGCAGTTTTAATACAAAGAACAAGAGCAATTGTTAACAAGAGCATTAAGCTGTCTAGTGAGCTGGAATTCTGAAGTTAAATTAATAGGGTAGCCTGTTTACATATCAAGAAGAGTATGAAAATCAGGTCCAAATAATGGTGAAAGAATTGCAAATGGATAAACAAACTCTCAGTAAATGAATGTTTGTATGTTGTGTAATGCAAAACTGATACTTATTGATGCATTTAAATACTGTGCAACATATTCATGAATATGCTTTATGCATATCTTCTAACATTAGAGCTAGAAGCAATTCAGGTTAAATTTGTGCAGAATATAAATATTATTTATGAATTTTGAGAAGTTAAATACCTAATCAAAAATTTAAATATTTTACTTCACTTCTTTTTGTCAGCAAGGAGATTATTTGATTAGCATATTTGCCTAAAAGAATAAAAATTTTGTGCTAAAGTATGTTTGCTTTTGTTAAGGCAGTTATAACTCTAAGATATTTCAGTCAATCTAAGAGGAATGTTTGGCTGCTATTTACAGTTTACTGTTAAGATCCAAAAGTTGATAAGTTATGTGATTGGGACTAGTGACTTGGAATCATACATTCCTAATCCTCTCTACACCTCCTTTAGAGGATAGGAAGTCTAGGATCCATTATTTCTTTCTCAGAAATTAGGAAATTAGCCATCTTCAAACTCATCTAGATCCTAGAACTAACTATTAACTAACTCGTCCTTGCATAAAACTTAAATTTACAAGGCCATTAAATTTTCCTAATAACAAAGTACAAAAAATATGCAATGCAGAGAGACCTGAGATACACATTAGATGCAATCAAATTTGACAAAAGTTTTATTGTTACTGGCATAATTAATTTACAGGGAAAACACAATCTAGCCTAGCATTTTTCTTTTTTGTTGTTGTTCTTTTTATTTTATTTTATTTTTTTGACCAGTGATTTTCAATTTTGACTGCATATTAAAATCATCTGGGGCTTCAAAAAAAAAATCAATTCATACTGATAGAGACAGGAGAGAGCCAAATGCTACCCAGGTCATTGTGCAAAGGGGGCTTACCTAAACATGCCCATGGTGAAAATTTTTGTCCCTTAACACATGCGCAGTAAGGGAAATAAGTCAATGTGAAGTGGCTCAGACTAAGGGCCTGCAGGAGCACTGGGAGAATGTTGTGGTGCCTCCAGGAATTTACCACTCATGCAGGGGAGGAGTCAAGACTCTTTAGCTCTGTGTGGTAAATATGTGAGGTGGGAGCTTCTTGGCAGGGCCCCCTTTTTCTTTGCTGAGGGCTTCCTTTTCACCTTATAAATCCATCCTTTTCACCCTTCAATGTGTTCATGTACCTGAATTTTCCTGGTCTTGAGGCAAGAACCTGTATTTTAGCTGAAAGGAGCAAAAAAAATCCTGCATCAGTGCTAACTAATTTGGAGTATCTGAGTGTGGGGCTCAGACACCAGTATTTTCTAAGGAAAAAATGCCACTTAGTATATATTTTTTCATTCATATTACTGTCACTTCAAAGCTGATAACTCCATATTTCTCCTGGAAATTATAAGAAGAATAGTATACCCATTTTCTCTTCTGATATTAGAAATTTTAATAAAAAGCAATATACAAAAAACATCTAACAAAGGTTTGTTAGTTGTATAAATTTGGGTAAATTGCTCGAACTCTCTGGAAATGAGGAAGTAGAGTGTTTAGAACACATTATGTCCTAGATCAACAAGTAATATTAATTGTGTATCTGAATTAGTAGGGTTCCTTTATTTTGAGAAAATGTCCGGACATCCACAAACATTTGAAACCATAGATTATATTCAGGATATATTTCAAGTAAAATGATATTCCAAAACCGAAAAGCTGCAAGTTCAGCTAGTAACTCAAACAGTTGTTCAAGTGATATAACTCAAGATAGCCTTGTACTTATGCGCGCAACTGAAGGGCTTTATGTGTATTTCTCATTTGTGTACAGAATATTTAAAAAGACATAAATTTAAGAGTAGAGATTTAATAAATGTTTTTAAAATGTATTGCTTTATCTAGAACATTCATAAATGAAACTAAATTTTTGTTCCCATGAGGTTGCATTGTACAAATGCCAACATAATGAAGAAGAAATATAAAGTCTTCCTGTTATTATGTAACAAATTTTCATCTTATGGCTTTCTGAACTTGTCTCAGAAACCCTCCAGGAATCTGATACTCCACTTTGAGAAATGCTGATATAAAGACAGAAAAGTGATCTTTTTAAGAAAAGTGTGGCACCATCTTCTAATGTGTCTTCCTGCCTCTGGTTTTAGCTTCCCCCACCCTCACCTCCACTAAGCTACTGGTTGGATCTCTGGTTCCCACTTACAAATCTTCAGTAAGTTTCTATTACTCTCAAGATAAATTCTAAAGCCCTTTACAGGGCATACATATCCTTCACTTCCTAGATTATGTGTATGTCTCTCCAAGTGCCTCTCCAAGTCTGATGATATTATACTCATTTTCTTAAAGTGCTATGCTCTTTGTTCTTACAGGCCTTTCTACAGTTGTTTTTTTTTTTATTTTTTCCATTTGGAAAATGTGAAAAATGAGACAACTGAGAGTTTCCTCATAGCTTAAGAATAGACAGTAGGCAGTAGCTTCTTTTAAAAATTAATTTACCCCAAAACCTTTGCTGTTATTCCTAAGTATCAGAGAATGAAAATAATTTTAAAAATATTTTAAATTAAAAACTATGAAAATAAAGTAATAAAATTCCTATTATAATAAGGAAATAACTGTCTTCTGTGCTCTTGATGCTTACATTCTAGCTCAGATATTTGCCCTGACATGTCTGAACAAGCCCAGGCAAGCCTTAGATCATAGTTAATTCCTCTTCCTTATTTAGAATTTTTTTTTTTTTTTTTTGCCTTTCTCAGCATTCTACAAGCTACTTCCTCTTTTCGTTTTATTCTCCTCTGCCTTTACCTCTTTAGGAAAGTTTTAAGCTGTTAGCCAATTAGGTGTAGCCTTGACTGTAAGGTCCAATTCCAGCCAATGGCATTAAGACACAGCAGTAGGGGCCAGATGCATTAGATATAAATATGCCTTCTTTTTCTTTATTCATTGCACCATCCTGGGAAGACTGTTGCTGACTAGTGCCCTTTCTGCAGAAAGTAAAAGCTTTGCTGAGAAACCTTTTGTTTGAATGCTGATTCTTCCTTGTGATATGGGAGAATAAGCATTTATTTCCAACGGAAAAGTTTAGTTCTCCATTTCTGTAAATTGAATCATTTATGCTGATACAGAAAATTTCGGCAATTCCAGAGTCTGGGTTGATTTTCTATAAGTATGTCATAGGCTTTCATACGTTTCACATGAAATTATCAATCCCGTTGTGCTATAATTTTGCTCACCGCAATGTCTCTTCTGTGTTCATTGCACCCAACTATAAGCTCCTTGGGTAAAGTATAAAATTTGTCTTAGTCAAGTGTCACGTTTATTTTTCAAAGAGAAACATTTGAAAGATAAATGTTATCTGTCTAATATTAATAATTTCTTATAGCCTAACATAGCTGCATTTTAATGCCTAAAAAATAGTATTCCCCAACAAAGTAAAATGAAAATGAAAAAGAGAGTCAAAAATTGTATGATTACACATGCACACACGTTGATATATTCACTCACAGTTTTTGTACTATATTGTGACTGGTGAGCAAGTCGAAGGACATATTTTACAGAGGTTTTATAAAGTTTTAGAAAACTGGCTATCCATATGCAGGAATCTGAAACTGGACCCCTTCCTTACACCTTATACAAACATTAACTCCAGGTGAATTAAAGATTTAAACATCATAACTAACATCATAAAAACCCTAGAAGAAAACCTAGGCAACACCATTCAGGACGTAGGCATAGGCAAGGAATTCATGACTAAAACACCAAAAGCAAGAGCAACAAAAGCCTAAATAGACAAATGGGATCTAATTAAATTTAAGAGCTTCTGCACAGAAAAAGAAACAATAATTAGAGTGAACCAGCAACTAAAAGAATGGGAAATTTTTTTTACAATCTACCCATCTGACAAAGGGCTAATATCCAGAATCTACAAAGAGCTAAAGAAGATTTACAAGGAAAAAAAAAACAAAAAAAAACATTCAAAAGTGGGTGAAGGGTATGAACAGACACGTTTAAAAAGTGTTTTATGTGGCCAACAAACATATGAAAAAATGCTCATCATCGCTGGTCATTAGAGAAATGCAAATCAAAACCACAATAGAATACCATCTCACACCGGTTAAAATGTTGATCATTAAAAAATCTGGAGACAACAGATGCTGGAGAGAATATGGAGAAATTTAAACACTTTTACACTGTTGGGGGGGAATGTGAATTAGTTCAGCTGTTGTGGAAGACACTGTGGTGATTCCTCAAGGATCTAGAAATAGAAATTCCATTTAACCGAGTAATCCCATTACTGGGTATATACCATAGGATTGTAAATGGTTCTATTATAAGGACACATGGACACATATGATCATTCCAGCACTGTTTACAATAGCAAAGACCTGGAAGCAACCCAAATGCCCATTGATGATAGACTGGACAAAGAAAATGTGGCAAGTATACTCCATGGAATACTATGCAGCCATAAAAAATGGTGAGTTCATGTCCTTTGTAGAGATATGGATGAATCTAGAAACCATCATTCTCAGCAAACTGACACAAGAACAGAAAACCAAACACCATGTTTTCACTCATAGATGGGTGATGAACAATGAGAACACGTGGACACAGGGAGGGGAACAACACTCACTGGGCTAGTGGAGGGTAGAGAGGAGGGAGAGTGGGGGCAGGGAGGATGGGGAGGTGTAACACCGGGAGAAATGCCTGATGTAGGCGGTTGGGGGGGGATGGAGACAGCAAACCACATTGCCATATATGTACCTATGCAACAATCCTGCAGGTTGCGGGACGTGCACATGTACCCCAGAGCCCAAAGTACAATTAAAAAAGAGAAATGGAACACTCAGAACTCAATGCCATGGGCCACCATCATGTGTCACAACAATGAGGCTACATGACATCAGGAGTGATGCGGTGGAATTGTATTTATTTTATATCCAATTCCCAGTTTTTTGTCTAATATAAATTTCAAATTTAAATCTAGGGGCTCAGAAAATAATAGTTCATTTTTTAAAAATCCTACTTATCTATTAATATATATTTAACAATTGTTTTGCATTTTTGATTATCTATAATGAAATATATTAACGTAGTAATTAGTAAGGTTAGCTCTAACTACAGTGATATGATTTAAGAATGTGCTGTCTCCCTGGTAACTGTTAAATGTGATCTTTGTACAAATATTTTTTAGATTTTGTGCTCTTTTACTTCTTTTTTTTTTTTTTCATCTCAAATTAGAAAAAAAATGGAGACCAAATTCTTATTTGTGAGAATGAGTTAACTCTTATTTTTGGCTGTCTCATTTTGAGCATTTAACTGTCATAGGGCAGAGCATAGGCCATTTCATCCATTTTAAAATAATACACTGTCTCTTTGGAGACAGTCTTGTCATTTGTTTTCATTTTTTGGAGGCGTCTCTCTTTAGATTGAAATATTTATTAAAGGGATAAGTCCAACTCCCCGAGACATGTAACCAAAGGGTGAGATTTCTTAATTCACGCTGTATCTGAAACACATTCTCCTATTTTGGCATAGTCGGTTATAAGCTGCATTTTAAAATACAGTGTGTTGATCAAACTATTGAGCCCTGAGAGAAACAGGTTCTTGTTTGAATTAAAAATTTATTATTCACTGTTCATCTTCCCATACATTATGCATTTGAGTCATTGTTCATGCTCACTGTGCTTCTCAAAAAAATAATCCATAAAGAAGCATACCAGCCTAGTATATAAAATTGGTTTCTGCCTCTTTGGGTCAAAGATATGGGAAAGTGACTTGCAATGAATTTCTTGATGAAACGTTTAATTTTTATAAAGAAATATTATTGCTTTTTACCTTACTATTGTAAACATAAGATTTAGGGTAAATTGGTTCAAAATATCTTCAATTGTAATACAGAATAGGTTGCCATACGCATGTCAGAATTAGACTGGGTAACTATTTCCTTCTGTTAACATGCATATCTTTTGTTCATCATTATTTTACAGAATGGGAAGTTGTGAAAAGGATCTTTGTAAACATGAGAGAATTGTAAACGTATTATGCTTTTTATAGAGAAAGACAGTAACATTAATTTTCAATAATAATTTTTTTAATCACACAGAAGTTACATAAGAGCAATCAAACTGTCTTCCTGATGTATATAAAATAATTCTAAGAGAGGAAAAAAGCGTTTTTTACTATGCTAAAAAAGGCCATGAAAAATAGATAGAAATTTAAAGAAATCATAAATTAAAGACAGACACTTTTTTGATGGTCACATGTCTTCAGTGAAGTAGGAAAATACCATCATAAAAAAGATAGCTTTGTTAAGTGTTTTCTCTTTAATTTCAGTAATGAATATGTATAATTTAGAAGAATGGCCCAGGCTCGGTAACTTAGGCCTGCAATCCCAGCACTTTGGGAGGCCAAGGTGGGTGGATCACCTGAGGTCAGGAGTTTGAGACCAGACTGCCCAACATGGTAAAATCCAGTCTCTATTAAAAATCTAAAAAAAAAAAAAATAGCAGGACATGGTGGCAGGTGCCTGTAATCCCAGTTACCCCAGAGGCTGAGGCAGGAGAATCACTTGAACCTGGGATGTGGAGGTTGCAGTAAGCCGAGATCGTGCCACTGCACTGCAGCCTCGGTGAAAAGAGTGAAACTCTGTCTCAAAAAAGAACAGCAACAACAAAAAGAATGAACATAAATATATGGTTATATACATATATTTGTATATGAGTTGTTATCTGGAAATGATACCAAGTAACAAAAGCTACATATTCACCAGCTAGAGCTGCAGTAGATAATATTTTTTAGCAATTATTTTTTTACTTAGTTTTTAAATCATTTAGTAATTTGGCTAGATTGTCTCTTAATAATATAATATCCAGTGTTGCTTTTTTCTTCTTACAAAAAGTAAAGTAGAAGTCACTGTGATGATCATTCATGGAAGAAATAGATTTGAAATATCAGCTTTATTACAACTTAGAGTTAAATTATTAATCAAATATTCAGTAACAAAACTTTTGTTCGTAGATAATTGATATGGTTTGTCTTTGTGCTTCCACTCAAATCTCATCTTGAATTATAAGCCCATTATACTCATGTGCCGAGGGAGAAACCTGGTGGGAGGTAACTGAATCATCAGAACAGTTCCCCCCCAGGCTGTTCTCATGATAGTGAATGAGTTCTGACAGTTTTATAAGGGGATTTCCCCTTTGCTCATTTCCCATTTCTTCTGCTTCCTGTCACTATGTGAAGAAGGACATGTTTGCTTCCCCTTCTTTCGTGATTGTAAGATTTGTGAGGCCTCGCCAGCCATGCAGAGCTATGTCAATTAAATGTCTTTTTAAAAAAAATACATTACCTAGTCTTGGCCAGTTCTTTATAGCAGCATGAGAATGGACTAATACAGAAATATAACATATTTGTCTTCACCAGAAGCCATGAATAAAGATACCAATTAATTCTTTCTCTAAGTTTATCTATCTTAAAAATTTTTGTTTGAATATTTAGGAAGTCATATGATCAGATGATATATGAGTGACTTATCAAATTCATATTCCATATTTGATCAATGGGAGAGCAATCACACAGAAGCAATTTAAATCTTGTGGTTCTCTAGTGAGAGTAGTGAATTCACATGTTTTAGTTTTATAAGAAAAATGTAGAAAAAATTCCGAGAAAAAGTAATCTCAACAAAGATATAATTTGTAGCTTTGATTTAAACCATATCAAACATTTTATCTGAAGATTACATAATTTTATCAAACAAGTGTTTTGTTGTATGCAGTAGTAGAAACAGATTTCCAGCATTGATCCAGTATTGCCAGCAGCAACCAACTTTAAGGTTTGATTTAAAAAATATTATCTAATTGTTGCTGTAATTTTCATCTTTATGTCTACCTTTAGGTACATGGTTAGACTTAGAGTCTACAAAAATCACTTTCCATTGAAAAAAATCCTGTTTTAGTTGTATTTTCTGAAAGTTACCATCACATAGTTTTCTCTTTTTAAAAATGTCTTTTAGATTATTTAAGGTAAAGAGAGATTCAATACACATTTTTTCTTCCTTAGTCATTTTCAGTTTCTCTTTAAATGATGTATTTTGATATGTAAATTTTGAAAGTTCACATACTTCAATATCTCAAGTTTTTTTAAATTATGTATTGTAAGCATATTTTGGAAATAATAAAGACAATTCTTTTGAGAATTGTCTGTGAGAGTGAAGAAAATAACATTGTCTATTCAAAAAGTAAAAACATTATTGGAGTCATAACATATGTAATATTTTCTTGAAATGCTTTATAGCCAGCTATTTAAAATCACTTTAAAAATTAAATAAATACTTATATTTCTCTAATAATCTTCTAGCATTCACAGATTTTCTGATAACATGTTAATGGTGAATTTCTACAACAAATGTATTAGCCATATCAAGCATTTACAGTAATACACTGATACCTTTCTAATATTCACTACATTTGCATAACAGTGAATTTCCAAGGCATGGATAATTTAAAAGCTTCTGTGATCCTGGTTTGCTTGCTTCTGGATTTTTTTTTGGGTGATTCAGGGGAGGTGTGGGCAGGGTAGGGGTGTGAGGCATAGTGAACATTCTTATTAGAAATATCTTGCCTATCACTATATGCATCAGAGATTAATTTGATGTATAATGTGAAGTATAAATTTATGTTTGATTTTTCTTCTCATTTAACTTATCAAATAAAATACTCTTTGCTCAGAGACTTAATTAGATTTGTAAATATATTTGGCTTTATTTTTGAATGTAAATCTGTTCCACTTATACATGTTTGTATTTATTTGGCAAGTTTCTACTGTTTGATTGCAAATACAGAACAATAAGATTTGAATAAAACTAAGTGAAATTCTTCATTCTCAAATAATCCTTTCATTGATAAAATGTATTTTTCCTTTTGTGGTTAAAGCCTTCTTTAAAAAATTTTACGTTTCTGAATGCAAACATTTTTGTTGATATAAACATGTATAACTTTTAAACTAACCTACATTGTTATGTAATTGCTATTTCAAGCATTGGTAAAATATTAAAAGATTTGCCAGAAATATATATCGTTCATAAAATTAACCTTGAACAACGAAATTGGTATGATACCTTCACTGGTGATAGTTTTAATCAATTAATATTGATTTCTACCCAGTAAGTAGGACTCAAGACTAAGATTGATATGATTAAGTGATAGTTATAATCATCAGACACACTGATAATAACAAAATGTATTTACCAGTTTTCTCATGAAGTGGTTTATTTGAAGAACAAATGTAGATAACTGAAGTTTAAGGAGTGAAGACAAAACTATTATTAATGATAATAGTGTGACAAGTTTACAAGAACATTTCTCTTAAAAAACTGAGTGCATCCTTTACAAAGAGTTATCTAAAAGAAAATCTCTTAAGTAAAACACTTAATAAAACATTTGTACTTTCATATAGGTATGACATGTTTTTGAAGCACAAAGACTAAAATAGGAAGAGAGACTCAATGAATCTTAGTAACATTGTAAAATATTAACAAATATGATATCCAATAATACAGTTTTTCTAAATGAAACCAACACATGAGGATAATTTCCAAAATTTGAAAGTAATTTACACCCATGACTTAAATAAAAATACCTCTATGAATATCATTTGTTGTCCACAGTGTAATATAAGACATGATCATAAATGTATGGCTGATGGCATTGAACAAATAAATACAGTGTATATGGTGAATTCAAGAACAAAAACACAGAATGTAATAGTAAATAATTTATTCGTCAATTTTGTGCAGTTCTCCCAATATGTAATTATGCATTCATTGTTAAAACCTTTTGATTGATACATGACTACACCATTGGTGTGTAATTACCAGGAGACCATGAACATAATATCAAATTTTTATCATAATTTGCTCAGACAGACTTTGCTCAAACACTTACTGTAAGACATTCCTTGAGAAAATTGTAATTTATTTCACTTTAAATATCTTATCTACAGACTTTAAACACTAACAATATTTATTTTGTAATATTCTGTAGAAGATCAATGAAATAATACATATAAAACATTTAGCAGATTTCCCAGGACTTAGTAATTATTCAGTATATGCTGTCTGTTTATAAATCATCTTCTCTACTATTAAACTGAACAACTTTAAAGTATAAATAAAACTCTGTTTCTGTTTTGGATTACATCATAATCTATATTGGTGTACATTAATAAAAACCTATAGATATAACTAAACTACATAGTTTCCCAACACAAATTTGCTCTCTACTATTAAATAAGGTAAAGATGAGCAACACCTTCTTCAGAGAAGGAACTTGTAATTGAATATTTTAATCTTTATCAGATGCAGTCAACGAATTAAGTCTAAAATGATGAGTCTGCGTTTTGTAGACGAAATGTAGTTAGCTACAAAATATTTATTTGGTTTTGTTTCTAGAATCCAGTTGGATGGTAACAATACTAAATAAAATTGCATATTTAGAAGTGCTGTATTGAACAGAAAGAGATTTGTGACCACAGTGGTGGTATTAGGTGGTGATGGAGATTTAGAAAATTATAACCTCTGTTAATTAATCAGCAGTCTGTTTTATATGGTCTTCATTCTTTATGTGAAAAATAATGACTGATGCTTATACTTTTTGAATGTGTTCTGCTAATGGGTTGTTCTGTGACATGTTTCAAAGTTCTTTATCTACATGTTGAGATATGCTCTTACCAAACACTTATTATACTCATTCTTGAAACTGCAAAAGTGCTTTGTGCCAGCTTTAATCATTTTATCATAGATTAATTTAGGATCAGATAAAATAAGACCATTGAGAGGGAGGAGGATATGCTTTTTTGAAAAGTAGACTCATTTGGAAAGACTGCATGAAACCAAGTGGAGAGAAAAAAAATACTGAAATATATAAATATTAAAAATCACAAAACGGTAAAAATAAATAAATAGAAAATTGTTTTAAAAAATCTAGAAGTCATCTACATGCAGATCGATTTGCAAATATTTATAAGTTTTTATTCACATCTAAAGAATGTAAACTTTTTAAAGTAGATGGCTGTGTTTGTGTGTTTTTTCCCTTACATTAGATATTTAAATTGGCACATTATACTTAAGGAAAAGGTCTTAGACTTGCATCAGAAAATTGGCAAATGTAGTATATATATATATGTATATTTTATATATATAAAAAATAGACTTTACAGGTAATTTAAGGGCACTGGTGAATTAATATTTGGGGAGTAAAATTATCTGATTTGCTTTACAAAGATCTTACTAGTGACTGAAGTGAGAGAAAGGAATATAGAAATTACAGTATTCCAACCAATGAATGACAATGATTTGGACCAAAATAATGAAAAAAGATTAAATAAGCTACATTTAACAGCCGATAAATTACATCTTTGTCCTAAAGTTGCATGAATTGAATTGGGTTTTCATCTATTGAAATCAAAGATAACTACTTAAACAAATCATATCTGATTCTTCAGTTAAGTAAGATAATGCATGAAAAATTCCATTGAATTTGACATTAAATATGACAGAATTGAAGCCAGATGTGGTTATACTTATTTTAACTAATTACTAAAAATTTCCTCTGATATGCTTGTAATTGTATGGAATATGTGAGCTGTATTAAATTATATTTTTTTATAGAAGTACTTCAGAACTAGGAAGGTTAAAGTTAATTGAGGTTTCTGGTGTTTTAATTTTTACCTCATGTCATATATAAATTATCAAATTTAAAAATAAAATGTTGTTTCTAAAACTGTTGATATAGAAAAATCAAAAGAATATTGAGTTAAATAAAATAATAGAAGTTTAAAATCACTTTAAAATATTAGAATTATAGGCTAAATCTAGCTAGTTTATAGAATATATATTCTAATGATGAAAAATAATCTCCACTCTATCAATTTATATAATATAAGGTGGCATAAACTTGAGCTAACAGCTTATCTTAATAATATCTAATGTTTTAGAAGTTCCCAAACTGGTCAGATAATCTAAGGTGAAATGGTGGATAAGAGACAGAACTGATGTGCAGTTTCCACTTGGATATATAGAATAGCCTGTGGATACTCACATTGTCAACTTTTGCTTCAAGAACCAAAGGAGGAACATATCAGGAAAACCAAAAGAATTTACAGACTCTTTGAAAGAAGTGGTTTATCACTGCAAATTCCGTGAGATAGTCAGAAAACTGTGAGTTACCAAAGAGTGAGTGGGGGAAAAGTCTGTAGGAGAAGAATTTAACTTTATCTAGAGCTGAAATGGATTTAGGGAGCCTAGTGAAATATAGCAGTAGAGGATGTAGTGGGAAGAGCCCTGTAGGCACTCTCAGTCCCCAGCTTGAGCCCAGAAAAGCCATCCCCGGCTTTATCTCAGAGGGGTACTTGGGGAAGGCAGCTAGTGGAATTGAGAAGGGGCCACAGGATGAAGGAAACTTCTAGCCAAACTTTGTAATCATTTTGATGGAGCGCAAATTTTCCTGAGCAGAATCTGGGGTGAGGTGAACCGGAAGTACAGATACAAGTGTAGAAGCTGCAGTTGAAGGTACAGTCAGGTGGGAATGGGCAAGGCCTGAGAATCCTGCTTGCTTTCTTAGTGGGAGGCATGCCGCCTGGGACAGTATCTCATTTCTGCCCACTGGCTGCCTGGATATAAACTCGGTGCTGTTGGCAGGGCATGACAGGAGTGAGACTGGCTTGATGGCTGCATGGGAACTGGGAAAGGCTATTACTACCAGCATTCCTCCACTTCCCTGGTGACCTGTATGATGCAGCAGAGGCAGCCATAATCCCCCTGGAAACATTACCCCAGTGGCCTGAGAACTCCCTCCCTGTGCCCCACAGTGAAAGTCTGAGCTCAGGCACACCCAATTCGACCCCCACTTAATGATATTTCCCTATTCACCCTGGTAACTGAAGACAAAAGACAAACTCTTGAGAACTCTATGGCCCAGTCCATCACCTGTGAAACTTGAACACTTATCCTGGCCAACATAGGGCAAAGTTATATCACCCTTCTACTACTGGAGCTGGTGGTGTCTTGCAAGCACTACCAATTGGCTGGAGACCAACCAACTCAAGCCATTACAGGAACTCATAACAGAACAACCCTGCTCCAAAGAAGGAGAAAACAATAGCTAATTCCACCACCTGCAACATCTTGGCTAGCCAGAAGTTCTAAGTCTGTCCACGTGACAACCTCACTGCTAGCATAACCAGCATTTGCGAAATCAAGTGCACTAAACAAAACCACAACCAAGGACTCTCACAGAGTCCACTTCATTCTCTTGCCACCTTCACTGGAGCAGGTGCTGGTATCCAAAAAAAAAAAAAAGTTATTCAGGTAACAACTAACATGATGAATAGAACAGTAACTCACATCTCGGTATTAACGTTGAATGTAAATGGCTTAAATGCTCCACTCAGAAGATACAGCATGGAAGACTGAAAAGAAAAATCCACCAACCAAGTGTCTGATGTCAACAGACTCAACTAACACATAATGACTCACATAAACTTAAGGTAAAGGAAAAGAAAAAGATGTTCCCTGCAAATGGAAACCAGAAGTGAGCCAGAGTACCTATTCTTAAATAAAAGACAAAACAGATCTGAAAACAACAATTGATAAAAAAGACAGATGGATGTTATATAATGTTAAAGAATGAGTCCAAAAAGAAAATACTACAATCCTAAATATAATATGCATCTAACACTGTAGCTCTCAAATTTATAAAACAATTACTATTAAACCTAAGTAAAGGATATATGGCAACACAATAATAGTGGGGGACTTCAGTATCCCACTGACAGCACTAGACAGATCATCGAGACAGAAAGTACCAAACAAACAATGGACTTAAACTATATTCTAAACAAATGGACTTGACAGATATTTACAGAACATTCTACTCAACAACTGCAGAATGTACATTGTTTTTGTTAGCACATGAAACATTCTCCAAGATAGACCATATGACAGGCCATAACACAAGTCTCAATCAGTTTATGAAAATCAAAATTGTATCAAGTATTCTCTCAGACCACAGTGGAATAAAATTGGAAATTAATGCTGAAAGGAATCCTCAAAACTATACAAATACATGGAAATTAAATAATCTGCTCCTGAATGATCATTACATTAACAATGAAATTAAAATGTAAAAATTCTTTGAACTGAATTATGATAGTGACACAGCCTATCAAAATCTCTGAGAAAGAGCAAAAAGCGAGGCTAAGAGGAAAGTTCATATCATTAAATACCTACATCAAAAAGTCTGAAAGAGCACAAATAGAAAATCTAAGCTACGCTTACACATGAAGGAACTAGAGAAACAAACCAGACCCAAAGTCAACAGAAGAAAAGAACTAACGAAGATTAGAGCAGAACTACATGAAATTGAAACAATAGCAACAACAACAACAATTACACAAAAGAGAAGTGAAACAAAAAGCTGATTCTTTGAAAAGATAAACAAAATCAATGATCCAGCAAGATCAACCAAGAAATGAAGAGACAAGATTCAAGTAACTTCAATTAGAAACAAAACAGGAGATATTACAACTGATACCACAGAAATACAAAAGATCATTTAAAGTTACTTGAGCATCTTTACACAAGTAAAATAGATAACCTAGAGGAGATGGATAAATTCCTGGAAATATACAGCCCTCCTAGATTAAATCAGGAAAAATAGAAACTCTGAACAGACCAATAAAAAGTAACAACATTGAAACAGTAATAAAAAAAATATCAACGACAAGAAAAGTCCAGGACTTGTGGATTCACAGCTGGATTCTATCAGTTATTCAAGGAAGAATTAGTACTGGTCCTACTGGGAATTTTTCAAAAGATAGAGAAAGAAGGATTCCTCCCTAAATCATCCTGTGAAACTAGTATTACCCTAATACCAAAACCAGGAAAGGATATGACAACAACAACAACAAAAAAGAAAACTACAGACTAATATCCCTAATGAACATAGATGGAAAAACTCTCAGAAAAGTACTAGGTAACAGAATTTACTGCATATCAATAAGATAATACACCATGATCAAGTGGGGTTCATACCAGGGATGCAGGGTTTTTTTAACATATGCAAGTCAATAAATGTTATACTTCACATAAACAGAATTTTAAAAATCACATGATTATCTCAATAGATGCATTTTACAAAATTCAGCATCCTTTTATGATTATAATTCTCAGCAAAATCAGCATAGAAAGGATATAACTTAAGATAATAAAGCCATCTATGGCAAACCCATGGCCAACATTATACTGAACAGGAAAAAGTTGAAAGCATTCTCCCTGAGAAATGGAATAAGATAAGAATGGCGACTTTCACCACTTCTATTCAGTATAGCACTGGAAGTCCTAGCCAGAGGAATCGGACAAAACAAAGAAAGGTCATCGAAATTAGTAAAGAGGAAATCAAACTGTTGCTGTTCACTGATGATATGATTGTATACCTAGAAAACCCTAAGCGTTCATCCAAAAAGCTTCTCAATCTGATAAATGAATTCAGTATAGTTTCAGGATACAAAAATCAATGAATACACTCAGTAGCACTGATATACGCCAACAGCGACTAAGCTATGAATCAAATCAAGAACTCGACTCCTTTTACAACAGCTGCAAAAGAATTAAAACACTTAGGAATATATCTAACCAAGAAGATTAAAAATCTCAAGAAAAACTGCAAAACACTGCTGAAAGAAATTATAAAATACACAAACAAATGGAAATACATCCTATGTTCGTGTATGGGTAGAATCAATCTTGTGAAAGTGACCATAATGCAATCCATAAATTCAATCTATAAATTCAATGCAATCTATTTATTCTGTAAATCTGTGAAATCTATAAAATCTATAAATGCAATCCATAAAATGTATAAATTCTATGTAATTCCCATCAAAACATCATCATCATTCTTCACAGAACTAGAAAAAAACAACCATAAAATTTACAAGGAACAAAAATAGCCAAAACAAGACTAAGCAAAAAGAACAAATCTTCAGGCATCACATTTTTCAAATTCAAACTATACTACAAGGTTATGATACTTGTATAAAAATAGGCTCATTGACCAATGGAACAGAATAGAGAACCCAGAGAAAAAGCCAAATACTTACAGCCAACTGGTCTTTGAGAAAGCAAACAAAAAGATAAAGTAGGGAAAGGACATCCTATTCAATAAGTGGTGCTGGGATAATTGGCAAGCCACATGTGTATAGAATAAAATTGGATCCTTATCTCTCATCTCATACAAAAATCAAATCAAGATGGATCAAAGACTTAACTCTTAGAACTGAAACCATAAGGATGATAAAAGATAACATCAGAAAAACTCTTCTAGATATTGGCTTAGGCAAACAGTTCATGACCAAGAACCCAAAAACAAATGCAATGAAAGAAAAGGTAAATTGATGGGATTTAATTAAACTAAAAAGCTTCTGCACAGCAAAAGAAACAATCAGCAGAGTAAACAGGCAGCCCACAGACTGGGAGAAAATATTCACAAACTATGCATTCAGCAAAGGACTAATATCCAGAATCTACAAGGAAATCAAACAGATCAGCAAAAAATAAATCATCAAAAAGTAGGCCAAGGTCATGAATAAGCAATTGTCAAAAGAAGATATACAAATGGCCAAGAAACACGAAAAAATGCTAAACATCACTAATTGGGAAACGCAAATCAATACCACAGTGTAACTCTACCTTACTCCTGCAAGAATGGCCATAATTTAAAAAAAACAAATATATTAGATGTTGTCATGGATGTGGTGAAAGGAAACACTTTTCCACTGCTGGCTGGGGTATAAACTAGTACAACTACTATGGAAAACAGTATGGATACTGCTTAAAGATCTAAAGGTAGGACTACCATTTGATCCCGCAATACCACTATTTGGTATCTACCTAGAGGAAAATAGGTCATTATATGAAAAATACACTTTCACATTCATGCTTATAGCAGCACAATGGGCAATTACAAAAATATGGAAGCTGTCTAAATGCTCATCAGTCCACAAGTGGATAAAGAAAATGTGATACACACATGCATACACACACACCCCATGAAATATACTCAACCATAAAGAGGAATGAAATGATGGCATTCACAGCAATCTGGATGGTGTTGGAGACCATAATTCTAATTGAAATAACTCAGGAATGGAAAACCAAACATTGTATGCTCTCACTTATAAGTGGAGGCTAAGCTATGAGTACACAAGGGCATAAGAATGACAATGGACAACTCTGGGGACTTGAGGGAATGGTGGGAGGATGGGAAGAATAAAAGACTATCCATTGGCTGCGGTGTACACTGCTAGGGTGATGGATGCACCAAAATCTCAGAAATCACCACTGAAGAATTTATTCATGTAACCAAACATCACCTGTTCCCCATAAACTACTAAAGTAATTTTAAAAATAATAATTTCAAACTGAAAAAAAATATGCAGTGAAAAGCCTCCAGCCAAGAAATTATATTAATTGTGATTGAGTGCCAAGGCTAAGTAGTGTTGTTTAGATGCTAATAAATTGAGAGGCTGCAGTGGTGATACTACTTTCAGACAAAGTAGAATCATAAGCAAGGAAAATTAACTAGGAATAAAAAAGGGATAATTATATAATGATAAAAGGGTCAATTCACCAAGAGGACATAATAATTGTAAATGTAGATGCACGTAAAAACACAGCCTCAAAATAGGTAAATCAAATACTGATAGAACTAAAATTAGAAATAGACAAATCTGCAGTTGTACTTGGAGACTTCAACATGCCTCTCTCAACAACTGGTAGGAACTAGTTGGAAAGTCAGCAAGGATACAGAAAAGCTCAACAACAACAACCTCAACCTGATCTAACTGATATTTATGTAACGTTCCACCCAACAACAAAATGCACATTCTTTTCAGGTAAACTGTGCCCTGGATTATAAATTTAAATAACTAGAAAGCATGAATATATATTTTATCAAAGTTGATATGCAGGGGCAAATATGCACAGATGTTCAACATCACTAACTATTAAGGAATGCAAATTAAGACTATGCTGAGATATCACCATACACATATTAAAACAGCTTTCAGATAAAAAAAATAATGGAAATACCAAATGCTGGTGAGTATGTAGAGAACTGGATCTCTCATTTATTGCTGGTGGGTATAGCTTGGTAGTTTCTTTAAAAAATCCAAACATATACTTGCCGTATGACTCATCAGTCATACTCTTTGGCATTTATCCAAAGAAATGGAAACTCATATTAACATACAAACTTATACACAATTGTTTCCACTTTATTTAAAATTGACAAAAACTGTAAATAAGCAAAATGTCCCTCAATAGGTGAATGGTTAAACAAACTGTGATACATCTATATAAAGACTGTCATTACACAATATAAAGAAGGAGACAGTTGAAAAAAAAAGTTCATAAACTCAATATAAGCTCTAATTGTGTTCACATTATTGTTGAAATCAAAATAAAATTAGCTAATATCAACGAAATACATGTTTATGTAAATTATTTAAAGTTCTTTCTGAAATATTAGACCATTAATGTTTGCCACAATTTAACCTAGACAGAGATAACAGAAATATGTGCAGTGGTGCCAGAAACCATGATGTATGAGAAATTCATGATTATAAGATTTGCATAGAGATGATATGAGGACACAATAGCTGAATTCAGATGACTTAAAAGTTGTTTATATTAAATCTTCATATATACTGTTCCAGAGAAAAGATAAACATTATCTGATAGAAAAAGTAAAATGCTGGAAGTTGCAAAGACAGACCAATCAGTTGAATATAGGGAAGAACATAGTAAGATTCTTACCTCCATCTTAACAAGCTCACAAAGTGTTCTGCTATCCCTCATTATAAATATTCAAAGCCAGAGAAGTTATCAGTTTGGAAGAGTGGAGGTGACATGTGAAAAATGAAAACAAGTGGCTGAATAAACTCTCAGGTCTTTTCAGATACTAATTTTTCATGCTTCAATAATATCTGTAGGAAGTTTAGATAGATAGATGATAGATACATACATAGGTAAAGTGATCAATTAGAAAAAAATTACACAATTCAGGATAAATTATAATAAAAGTAAAATATATATTGAAAAATCCAGCTTTGTAATACCTTTAAATTACATTATATTGACTGACTTCTTTTAGAAACCATCATTTTAGTTTACTAACTGAAATATGTACTCTTGTCTCTAGAGCTTAAAAAAAAAAATATTGTCTTACCTAGATAAGAATTCTGGCAGTTCCTACAGGTTGTCTGCTTAATCTTATGTGGCAGACAGTTGGTTGATAACAGTTTTAAGCAAAGACTCAATCATTAGAGCAGAAGAACAGGACATTAATCAAAATTCCAAACTGATCCAGTGATAAGTTTACTTGCCTGCCACAGCTCAGGCAGTTTCAGGCTGGGAGCCTGTAGTGAGAAAGAACATGATTGACTCCTGTAATTCCTTACTGGCTGCCTCTTTTCTGATTCTTATTCCTTACCACCTGCTTCATTGATCTCTTTGGAAGGAAAGTCAAAGAAAGAATACCACAGTTTGTACTTTCATTAGTGCTTTCCTAAACTGGCTTCATTCTCTATGGACCGTGCTCTTTTTTCATCTAGGACACAATTTTGAGGCAATTTGGATGTTAGTCAAGGGTATTTTCCTTCAGTGTTTCAGATTTGTCTGTATTATTATTATTATTATTCTGAGAATGAGTCAGTCTTGCTCTGTAGCCAGGTTGGAGTGCAGTGGCGCAATCTCCACTCACTGCAACTTCTGACTCCCTGGTTCAAGTGATTCTCCTGCCTCAGCCTCCCCAGTAGCTGGGATTACAGGCACATGCCACCACACCCAGTTAATTTTTGTATTGTTTGTAGAGACGGGTTTTCACCATGTTGACCAGGATAGTATTGATCTCCTGACCTCGTGATCCACCTGCCTTGGCCTCCCAAAGTGTTGGGATTATAGGCATAAGCCACTACGCCTGGCCGATTCATCTGTATTCTAATGAATCACTTGGTACTCCATCCTCTGTCTTCATTCACTCTTAGTTTCTTGTTGATGGGTTCTTGGTAACCATCTATTTTGTCCTGTATACCCATTTGCATCTATCTCTCATGTGGGCCAAATAGCCACTTCTGAAAACCCCCCCTATGAAATTCCCGCCTAGTAAACTGGGAAAATGGAAGAAACACTACATCAGTGACACTTTCCTGTCTAGCATCCATACTGTAAGAGAAACTCTGGTCTTCGATGTTTCTCAGGCTGCTTCTACACCACCCTGCACCCTACTAGTGTTTGTCACTTATTAAACGTTTTTAGGTCTCAGCCAAAATCTGCTTAGGTTTGAGGGGAAGGCACTAGCGCTAATTTCCCATGATGGAGAGCTGGAGGAGATCACACAAAATATTTCTTCTAAGATACCATCTTCACAAAATGATCTCATTCATTTCCCCAAAATTTTTGTATTTTCAAAGTGTTTGAAGGTGTTCAAGATCAAAGAAATTGGTTGAAGTCAGTATTTGAATATAAGTACATGGTTATTTGGCAAATCACTTTCAAATATTGTGTCGATTTTACCTTGGTGTCTAGCATAACTTCTGATCTAAAAATCTTGTTTTAAAGAGAATTATTGAGAGAAAATCAAGACATATGCTAGAGTTTTTAGTCTGTTTTTTCCATCTTTATGTTCCTGTGTATCTAGGGTTTAACTCCCACTTAAAAGTGAGAACATGTGCTACTTTATTTCCTCTTTCTGCATTAGTTCACTGAGGATAATGGCCTCCAGCTGCATCCATATTGATGCAAAGGACACGATTTTATTCTCTTTATGGCTATGTAGTATATGTACCACATTTTCTTTATTCGGTCCACCACTGATGGGCACCTAAGTTGATTCCATGTCTTTGTTATTGTGAATAGTGTTATGATAAACATGAGTGTAGGTGTATTTTTGGGAGAATTATTTACTCTCTTTTGGGTATATATCCAGTAATGGGATGACTGGGATGGTAGCAGAGAGGGAGATATGAGCTGAAAAACTTCCTGTTGGGTGCCATGTTCACTATCTGGGTGACAGGATGAATAGAAGCCCTAACTGCAGCATCACACAATATACCATTGTAACAAACCTGCATATATCCTCCTGAATCTGAAATTAAAATTAAAAATAAGTTGGAAACAAGAACCCAAACTGCTTGTAGCAGAGTGAAGGGCTGTGCTGGAGTGTCCGTAATAGGAACAGTGAGTAAAACAGGAATAAGTAAGTCCCTTCTTTTCTACCATCTTTCAATATTCCTTTTCTACTATTTTTGGCATAAACATAAGGGAGTGCTCCTTCATAAAGGAGAATTCTGGTTTGCAGAATTCTAAACCTGACATGTAAAGTAGGATATAGAAGAATGGATTTAAGCTGAAAGATAGTAGTCTGAGAATTAGCACAGATCCTAATAAATTTCTCCAATTTAATTTTTTTTAGACGAAAAGCGAAATTGCAAATGTAATGGTACAATGGTTGACTCCTGAAGTTGTTATTACCAGTTGCCTCTTGTAAACTTGGTAGATTTTAATCTGGAGTATCACAGATGATTTTCAGAACATCCATGATCTAATGAAATTGTAATTATTATTATTTTTTGGCTGTGTCATTTATGTATCTTTCTGGATAAGTAGGTTTGCAATTTTCATTAGTTTCAAATGAGGCTGTAAATTTCTTCGAATTTTGGGGAGAAAAGGTCTATGTTGGGCAGATCTAGAAATCTTAAAATGAGGATAACAGACATTGTAAAAGAGAAAGCAGAAAAGAATGGGAAGAAAAAAAATTCTATTGAAAAAATGTTTAACTGATATATTGGCAAAATGGACTCTCTTAGATTGGAAGTGTGTATTACATCCCCATTAACACAAAAAATCATTTTCATATATCACTTGAAAGAATGTCTGTTATATAAACATATAGAAAATTACTCAAAATGTCTAGATGTATACAAAACATTACTTACAATAAATAGCTGATTGAATCAACAACTCCTCTCAAAATTAGCACTTTCATACTCTATTACACCTTTTTTTTTTCTTATAGAAGGACACTTTGTTTTTCTAAAATTCAGATTTTTTTGATTTTGAGTCTATTGCATTGACATCATTGAGTCCGTGTAATTTAGAGCTTTTCTTCACCATGATTTCAAGCATATATTTCATCTTAGTTCTGTTTTGAATTAGTAGTTCACTAGATCTCTTTCTTGCTTAATCTTTCTCTTTTTTGGAACAAGTTCCTGTACCTTCCTGACAAGAATTATGCATATTAAAAAATCGCAAAAACCTTCAAGTATGTTATATTTCAATACTATGAAATGCTTGCATGTTGCTACAAGTTGGGTTAAAGAGAGAATATAAAATTAAACCAACCAGAATCTCCTTAATGACTTGCTTATGAATAGTATTTGTTATGATAATACCAGGATGGTAGAAAGGGTTAACACCCACCCCACAACCCCACTGTCACTGTCTCACCATCTTTCTTACAATTCTAGCTAAGTAGAATTACTTGCAATTGCACCTTAAATAGATAGCAATTTATTAATATACATGTATGTTTTGAGTTCTCCTTTTCTCTTTTGAAAAATTGTCAGTGACTGTATTTTATTCAATTTATTTCTAAAAGGACTGTGGTAGATTACATTAGCATTAAAAAAATAATAACTCCCTCTCCCTGAACTTTGCAATATGAGTGTGTTTCCTATTAATCATTCTGTTAGTACATTCATCATATATGACTTTCTTTTTTTGACATTGGGATTGGAATAGATATGACATTAACAGTGCTTTTAGGCCGGGCACAGTGGCTCACACCTGTAATCCCAGCACTTTGAGAGGGCGAGATCACAAGATCAAGAGATCAAGACCATCCTGGCCAACATGTTAAAACCCCGTCTCTACTAAAAATACAAAAATTAGCTGGGCATGGTGGTGCTTGCCTGTAGTCCCAGCTACTTGAAAGGCTAAGGCAGGAGAATCACTTAAACCTGGGAGTTGGAGGCTGCAGTGAGGCGAGATTGCACCATTGCACTCCAGCCGGGCAACAGAGCAAGACTCCATCTCAAGAAAAACACACACACACACACACACACACACACACACACACACACACACACACAAAGTAGTGCTTTCAGTCTGCTGTGTGGTTGAATGTGTCATCTTGCACATCTACCTTTTCTAAAAGTTATGGCTCAGTAGCTGTTGCCCTTCCGCCTAGAACCCTGGAGGAACACTTCTGGAATAGAGATTTCTTAAGCTAAGTTTATATTAAAAATGACACCAGAATGGGAGAAGTGCTATTTAGAAACAAACAACAACAACGAAAAACTAGAAAAAATAGCAGTGAATTTTAGACCAAGTGTTTATACTGGGAAAACTGATATAGGAGGTCAGAAAAATAGCAGCTTACTTTCTTTACTACCAAAATATTCGATGAAATTTTGTTTTTGATATTTTGAAAGACGTAAATTATTCCCAGTGTATTTTGAAAGTAGAGTGGACATTTTGAGGCAAAACATGGAAATAATGAACTGGTTACTATTAGCTGTATTTCGTAGTTATTACTAGAAAGAGGTAAGCTGAAAAAAAAACTACCAGTTTGCAAACATAATTTTAGCAAATATAGAGAAACTAGAAGTTACAGTTTTAGAAAACAAAACTGCTTTACACCAAATAGAGTATGACTATTATTACATATAAAAGGGAAGAATGCATAGTAGGTATGTTGCTTGAATATACTTAGTTACTACTTCTGAGAGAAATTAGTGTCAAATAAACTCTTTAAGCCAGACAAAAGTATTTGAAGAAAATTGTAGTCCCACTGCAACCTGATTTGCTCAATTTCAAAAGTGTAATTAAGTCTAGAGAGAGAAATGTCCTGAAAATAATTGAGGATGTGGTGTTGGCACATGAAATTGACTGGAATCTAAGACTTACAAAACCAAGACATTTATATAAACGATGTTGTAGAAGTACTGCTAGGCAGATCACAAAAGACAAAATCTGTGAAGGTTATAAAATGTCTTTTGGCCTTAAAGTTTCAAAGACAGGCGTCAGGTTGATAGAACATCTCAAAAACCCTGGGAAATTCTTTAATTCTCTTTAATTCTTAAATTCTTAACCCATTATTCAGAATTGGCCAAGGAGTATGATGCCAAAAGAGGACACTTCCTGAGGGCAGAGCCAAGAGTTCTGATAATAGAAAGTTTGCCTAATAAATATTCTTCCCGTGGCAAGGTAGGGACATCTAGTAACATTTTTCCAGAATTGTTATGGACCTGTGACTTCCATATATCTTGGGAAACTAATAGTTCTGTTTTGTTTTGTTTTTGTTTTTTGAGATGGGATCTCACTCTGTCATCAGGCTGGAGTGCATTGGCGTGATCTCAGCTCACTGCAGCCTCCATCTCCTGGGTTCAAGCAATCCTCCTGCCTCAGCCTTCTGAGTAGCTGGGACTACAGGCACATGCCACCATATCCAGCTAATTTTTTGTATTTTTAGTAGAGATGAGGTTTCACTAGGTTGGTTTGGATTGTCTTGATCTCTTGACCTCATGATCCGCCTGCCTCCCAAAGTGCTGGGATTATAGGCGTGAGCCACCAGGCCTGGCCGATTAATGACTATCTTAGATAAATTAGACATTTAAGTTATCTAAGTTCTTAGGTAACAAACTTTTGGTTCAGAGGACTCCAGATCAAAAGTAGCTGAATCAAGATTTCGTAGACACTTCACTAATCTGGAATTTCAAACCTCATGTCATAATTAACAACAACAACAAAAAAACTTTTTGGAATTAGTATGTTTTACATGTCAGAAGAAATACACAAAAACACAGTAATTGGAATATAATTAAAAAATATTTACTCCTTCTACTTGATTTCCATGGTAGGAACATACTTTGTAAACTGTCCTTGAGCTCAGTCAAGTAACCACTTTAATGAATGAAAACTTTAATCAATGTTAAAAAATCAAGGGGTAAAAACCTTTTTGTATTTCGTGCTCTTTTGCGTTTTTGTAATCTTCATGGAAAGAAATTATCTTGGATGTGTGCTTACCTATCAGTTCAAGCCCTGCAATGAGCACATGTGTGGCAGAACCATTTTAGATGACTTATGGACCTGAACTATAAAATATAGTCACTAAAATCTGAGCCAGAATGACTGAGTCAATTCTAAAATAAATGATACGAATAGTGAGTTTTGTAATTTTAATAAATATGTTTATTTATAGAAAAATTAACTTTTAAATATCAAGTAGTAAAATATCTTTGAAAATAATTATGTGGTAACATTGACATAATTGAGCTTATTTTTCTATTGTTTCCATGAAACTGTCTTTTAGAATTAAATAATCTAACACCATTGTTTCCATTAACATGTTTAGTAACTTAAATTTCTTTTAAAATTCTTAAAAACAACTTAGCCTTTTAAAAGTTCAAAATAATCATCATTGTAATCAAGGATAGACACATTGATCAGTGGAAGAAAATAGAATCTGTAAATGGACCCATACAAATATAGCCAATAGATTCTTTACAAAGGTGTAAATGCAATTCAATGGTGAAAGGATGTTCTTTTCAGCAAATGGTCTGGAAACATTTGATATCCACATGTAGAAAGCTGAAGCTCTAATCATACCTCACACTGTATACAAACATTAACTCAGGATGAATCATATAACTAAATTTAAAATGTAAAATTAATAAAAAATAAAAGAAATGTGAGAAAACCACTGCAACCTTGAGTTGGGGAAAGTTTTAGATGCCATAGCAAAAAATGTACTTCTAAATGAAAAAAAAGCCATAACAATGAATTTATTAAAATTTAGGAAATTTTGCTCTTCAAAAATCACTTTTATGAGAAACACAAGATAAGACACAGAATCAGAGACAATTATGACATGTCAGAGAAATGACTTGTTTCCAAAATATATTTTTAAAAATTTCAAAACTCAACAATAATAAACATTTCAATAAAAGTCAGGCAAATGATTTGAGCTGACACTTCATCAAAGAAGGTATAAGAGGAAAGTCAAGCTAGTGAGAAGAAAATCATCATAAATAAATGAAATGCATATTAAAATTACAGTTTGATTGAGTTATACATCATTAGCTAGGGGGAAAAGATAGCTGGTTAGAATGCAAAGCAACTAGGACACTTGTACATAGCTTGTGGTAATGCAAATTGGTATAGCCACTTTGGAAAATAGTTTAGCAGTATTACATAAATTGAACCATTCATTTATCATGTCACCATCAATATTATTGCTCATTGCTCACTCATTAATCAAGCATATTTATGTAAACACCTATATCAAATGTTTATAGTATCTTGATTTGTAATCGTAAGAAAATGGAAACTGCATATTTTCAGTTGATATAACTACTTTTGTGGGTTTTTTAAAGAAAAAATAATTATTATTTCTAGTTGTAATATATACAGCTACTTTAAAATATTTTCATTTCTAAAAATATGCTTCTGTTGATAAATATATTGGGATTTGACACAGTGCATTTACATCATGCTTCCATTTAAAATCTTCAGTGAATGGAACTACACAAAAGAGGAAGAGAAGTAAAAACTATACTGGAACTGGAAACTTGAACAGGAGTCTGTGAATTACTCAAAATCAAAAGTGCATCTGCGGCTCTCTATAAAAAGAATGTACAATTTTATTTCCCTTCTTTATGTGCTTTCATGCCTTCAGTGTTCTCAGAACATTTTAAATACTTTTAATAAATTCAGTCTTGATTTTTTTTGTAATATACCTATTACATTCATTTGTCAGTAGATTTTAAAATATTAGGATATGTAAGGCTGTTCTGATTATTACATTATCTTCACATTTAATACAGTTCTGGCACATAGTAAGAACAATAACAATTTGCATTTTGGTAATTTATTTTTAGGTAGCACTTGTATTGATATTTTTTTTATCATGATTCTGTCCTCCTGTGAACATTCATCTTTGTAGACACTCAAAGTACATATCATTGTGCATAAAATGTTTTATAAGGCGTTTTAAATGTATTGGTTAGTACTTAACTTGCCTTGATGAATGAAAAGGAGATGCTCAATAATCAAGGGTTTATTTATTTACTTTTGCATGGTATGTTGTCTTGTGTTTCAGGGGTGATCATAGAATTTTCTTCAATATATACTTACCTATCAGTTCAAGCCCTAAAAGGAAAACATGTGGCAGAGCCGTTTCAGCTGAACTGTAGCTAATAGCATGGCTATAATTCTCCTTGTACGCAAACTAACATAGCTAGTTATGCTCTTCATAGTCACCTAAAAAGTTTAAAAAATTTATTCTTTCAAGATACTTTATGAGCAAAATATTTTCTTGATATAAAGTTGTTTCTACAAAAAATGATGAAATTTCATGTACAGAGTTCTATATTTTTAAAATATTTAAACATTGAGATATACTTGATCACTATAGGGAAAACTTCTAGTTATATCCTAACATGGTCTACCTTTTTAAAATTCTGTAATAAAATTCTAAAACTGTTACTCTCTCTGGTTCTGAATTCACACATTATTAAGTGATGTTGATCAAAGTAATTTCTTCTTGCATATATGTCATAACTTGAAAATATCTACATTGATTTATAAGCACATGTCTCATAATACCTCATCAAAATTGTCAAATACATGAAAATCTATAAAGTGAAACTTTTCTGCTACAAATTTGGTAGGAAAAAACCTGACCCAAGCAGATTTGTCATCAAAATCTGAGCTGAATTAACATGAGGATCCCTTTAGTATTTAATATTCTCTCTCTTACTGTGAATATTTATTTGTTTTATGCATATATGTATATAATATGTATATATTTAATTCAGCATACTTCTCCAGGCTTCGCTGTCAGTGGTATGTGGTAGTACAAAATGCTACATATTATCCTCTTTTTAATCTATAAATGTCAGGGAGATATCTAGCCTCAATAGTTTTGGATGAGAAAATGTAGACAGACTTGCCAGGTGCGGTGGCTCATGCCTATAATCCCAGCACTTTGAGAAGCTCAGGCGGGAGGATTACCTGAGGTCAGGAGTTCAAGACTGCCTGGCCAACATGGTGAAACACTGTTTCTACTAAAGATACAAAAATCAGCCAGGCATGGTGGCATATGCCTGTAATCCCATCTACATGGGAGGCAGAAGCAGGAAAATCACTTGAACTGGGGAGGTGGAGGTTGCAGTGACCTGAGATCGCGCCATTGCACTCCAGCCTGGGCGACAAGAGTGAAACTCCTTCTCAAAAAAAAAAAAAAAAGTTTGTCAAAGATCAGTTGGTTGTAGATGTGTGGCATTACTTCTGAGGCCTCTGTTCTGTTCCATTGGTCTCTATTTTTTTTTTTTCCTTTGGATTGTGGGCTCTTTTTTGGTTCCATATGAAATTTAAGGTGTGTTTTTTCCAATTCTGTGAAGAAAGTCAATGGTAGCTTGATGGGAATAGCATTGAATCATTGAGCAGCATGGCCATTTTCACAATATTGATTCTTCCTAACCATGAGCATGGAATGTTTTTCCATCTGTTTGTGTCTTCTCTTACTTCCT
>CAUYLG010036289.1:0-44229 GCA_963573385.1 Cacajao melanocephalus
TCCTTTGTAGGGACATAGATGAATCTGGAAACCATCATTCTCAGCAAACTGACACAAGAACAGAAAATCAAACACCGCATGTTCTCACTCATAGGCGGGTGTTGAACAATGAGAACACATGGACACAGGGAGGGGAGCATCACACACTGGGGTCAGTTGAGGGGGCTAGGGGAGGGACAGTGGGGGGTGGGGATGGTGGGGAGGGATAATGTAGTGAGAAAGGCCAGATATAGATGATGGGGGGATGAAGGCAGCAAACCACCTTGCCACGTATGTGCCTGTGTAACAACCCTGCGTGATCTGCACATGTACCCCAGAACCTAAAGTACAATAAGAAAGAAAGACAATAGCAAGGTCACAGTACGCCTAACAAAATGCAGCTGTCCTTCATACAACCCTCCGAAAGGCTGTGTGGTACAGCAGTGAGGGCTGAAGCCTGGAGCAAGCCTACTGAATTCCATGCCTGCCCTGGCTTAGCTGTGTGTGCCCCACAGGGTTAACTTTGCCCAGAGAAATACCCCCAAGTCCTAAGCCCGTGGAATGTCCTGTTGGAGAAGAGTGTCTTTTTTTGCCTGGGGGCCTTGGGCCTGGCCATAGAGTACAACAGTACGACTTATGGTGGGAACTTTCGGCCGTGGGGTATTGTGGCATTAGCTTGACCTTCAGAGGGGCTGGAGACCGGGGTCAGCAGTGCCGAGGGGCAGCCCGAGCTATGCGGTAGAGCCCAGCCTGAGTTCTGGGCATCGAGGCCCAAGAGAGTTTCCCTGTTTGGTGATTTTCATGCGTATTGTCACACAGCATTGCTGGGATGAGACAGTGCTGTCCAGGTTTCTCCACCGCAAGGTGACATCCGGAAGCTCGTGCCTAGTCTCCCCTGAACTCTGTCCCCCGCCTCTCTTCCTGGCGCTCCTCCTTCTGCTGTGATAACTATAACCAAGAATGTAATGGCTTTCTGAGTTCTGTGAGTCTCCCTGGTGAATTACGAAGCCTGAGGGTGATCGTGGGGACCCCAATGGCACTGTACAACCTTGGGAAAATCCCTTAGCCTCCTTCTGGACTTGGGAACATATCTGTGCCCATCTCATGGTGCTGTAGTGAGCTGTGAATGCACTGATTCACTTGGCACGAGGCTTGGCACACTCTACCAAGAAACTTGGGGTGACTCCGTGTAATGGATTGACTCTACAGCAGCTACTAGACATCAGTCCCATGACCTCCCTCCTTGCTCGGGCTTGTTATTGATGAGGAAAAGGCTAGAGGGTGAAGGGTGTTCAGAGGAAACAGCCAAGGCTGGGCTTACATCTCACCCTGTGAGGCACACTGGGGGTGACCCTTCAACCCAAGGCTTCAGCTGCAGTGACGTCTGTCTTATGGGCTGGCCTTGTGCCTCAGAGGACGTCTACCAGCATGTCTGACCCCTGCCCACTAGATGTAGGTTGTGACATTTAGTCTCTCTGCCCACAGTTGTGACAACCCAAGGTGTCTGCAGACATTCCAGATGTCCCTGGTTGAGGATCACTGCTCTGCCTGCCTAGACCCTTCAGGGTGATTCCCTGGGGCCTGCCCTTCACCGTGAGGTTGTGACCAAGCCGAGTCTGTGAGATGCCAGCACATCATTTCCTTAGGGGGAGTTCCGTTTTAGTGGCCTGTGACGCTGTCCCAAGCTGGAAGGACCTCCGATGGCAGGAGACTTTTTCTCCACGTAGTGTTGGCCTGAAGCACTTCCCTGAGCCAGGCCATCAGCCCTGGGATGCTGAATTGTATGCATCAGCTTGACTGAGCTGAGGAATGCCCAGATAGCTGGTAAATCGTGGCCTCTGGGTGTGTGTGAAAGTGTTTCTGTAAGAGATTGACACGTGAATTAGTGGACTGAGTATGGAAGATCCCCGTTCAGCCATGTGGGTGGGCAGCATCCAATCTGTTGAGGGCCCAGATAGATAGAACCACAAAGATGAAAGGCAAATTCTCTTCTCTCTCTCCTTCCCTCCTCTCCCTCTCTCTCTCTCTATCCCCTTTCTCCCTCTCCCTCTTTATCCTTCTTCCTCCCTCTCTCCCCATCTCTCTCCCTCTCCACTTTCTCCTTCTCACCTTCTCTCTCCCTCTCCTCCTTCTCTCCCTGTTCCTCTCCTCCCACCTCCCTCTCCCCGACTTTCTCCCTCTCCCTCTCCTCTCCCTCTCCCCACACCTTCCAAAAAGAGAGAATAATAAGGAACGCTTGTCGGTTTTCCATATTTCAGCCTGTTTCCTACAAATATTTTTGGGACCACATGTCAGAAGGCCCAGTCTTTGTCCAACTGTCATGACCATAGGGTCTGTAGTTTATTCTGAGAGAGAGAGAGAGGAGGGAGAGAGAGATCGATCTGAGCTGGGACATCTGTCTTCTTCTGCCCTTGGACTTAGACATCAGAGCTCCTGGTTCGTGGTACTCACACCGGTGTCCCTGCCCACTGACCTGAACGGCCTCTGGTGTTGGGATATCTGTCTGGAGCTGGGACATCTGTCTCCTCCTGCCTTTGGCCTTGGACTGAATGACACCACCAGCTTTCCTGGTTCTCCAGCTTGCTGGCAGAAGATCGTGGGATTTCATGGCCTTCATAATCACATGAGCCAATCGCATCACAAATCTCTTCTCATAGATCTCTCTATATTTGATGGGTTTTGTTTCTCTGGAGAACTCTGACGAATGCATGCACCCCTTGGAAGACTGCGGGTTCACTCAGGACTCAGCACTCTCCTTTCTGTCCCTGCCATCGAAGCTGGTGGCCTTGTGCTTCTGTGAGCTTCCCAGTTTTAGAAGATGCATGTTTTTCTTAGCAGTCTGTTGCCAGGAGGTCAGCAACTGACTCAGATGGAGCCTAAACCCTGGGGTTCCTCCAGCTCTGGCAAGTCAAGCTGCCTCTCGTGTCCACCGTGAGGCTCTGCGAGTTTCTCCATAGTCAGGCCAGCATGTTCCCAGAGACGCTTTTTCAAGGACTGTGGCGAAGTTGACACTTTGCAGGTCTCTGTGGGGAAGGAATGGCTTTTTTGGGGATGGAATTGGCACTTTGGGTCCCAGTGTCACCTGTCACCTGTCAAACATACCCTTGCACAGCAGACTTCTTTGTGTCCAGTCACCACGGTTCTTTGTTTGCATAATTCAGACACTCTGGCCTCCTGCATTGTGAAATCAGCCAGGATACACACAGCAATGTCATCTGTTTTCCTTGGCCAACTCCAGGACCATCACTCCTGCCCTCATGCAAGTGTGCCAGTCACATGTGCCCCACGTCCTAGAAAGAAAGCCCCTGGTGGGTTTGTTTTTGCCATGGACAGTCGCCCGTGTTTGATTCAGCTTCATTTAATAAGACCTTGTTCAGACCCAGAGATGGATTACAAACTTCCACATCAATCTTCAGGGCCTGATCTTATTACAAACCACCACAAATATAACCATAAAAGCCCTATTGATTGATGCAGAGCTTGGTAATCCATCTGTCCCCATCCATTATTCTGGGGATAATTTTTCATTATCTGGATGGCAGCTGATTCCTCACGCATTCGTATACAGTGGCAATTACCAGAAGCAGAAAAAGCCCCCAAATTAGCGGGAACAGGAACACCTGTCAGGAAAGGGAAGCAAGAATTCCCACACAGCATGCTTCCACGCTCCGGGACCATGTCTGAATTGCAAAGAGTTTGAAGATGGGATGCAGTGTTGACCTTGGAAGTGGAGAGAGAAAACTCTGCTTGTTTCTTGAGGGCATGGAGTGTGTGCTGCCTGTAGGTGGCATCGTCGTCAGTTCAGTCATAGCCCCTGGACAGCTGACGTGGAAGCCGTTCCAGGATTGCTCAGGGGCAGTAGGCTTTATGGGACAGGTGTTCCTGCTCGAGGTAGCTAATAGCCACCAGAGACTTGACCAGAGGGAATGTTATTTAAGGTGAGGGTATTGAATGAAGAAGGAGAAAGGAAAAAAGTCGAGGCCTTCTGAGAATGGTGCCATTTGCATAGTGTAGGAAAAGTCCTTTCTAGAGACCAATAACATATGGTCTCTCTCCACGCAGTGATTCCATAATCTGAACATTCTTGCCTTTGGCAAGATGCTGTTTCTTTTTAACGTGGAAAAATTGAAATGGACATGGCTGAAATATTTCTAAGGAGCATTGAAAGAATTTCCAAAAATCAGAAATCCTGTGTAATTGACTTCTCAAGGGAAACTCCATGCGAAGTAATCTACTATCAAGTGGCTTCATATGGATAAACCCAGCAAGATAACGTCACTGCTTCTGGGTCCTAAGACCCAGCCATAAATGAGAGGCTGTGGGTCTCTCTGAAACCACCTTGACAGTGACCAGTGAAGGGCCTGGCACACAGCAAAGCTTTGATGGTGGAGCGGGAAGGTTCTAGCCCTTCAAACTGAAAGACCGCAGTTTGATTCCAAGCATTAACCAATCTTCCAAAATAAGTACATGCTTTTATTTAATCTACAAGCAGAACCACCTTGAGCTACTCTCCTACCTCACGAATCTGTAAATTGTGGTCCGTGGGCCAGACATGGCCCCTGCCTGTTTTTGTACGTAAAGTTTTATTGGAAAACCGCCCCGTTTGCCTCTCTGCATATTGCTTGTGGCTGCTTTTTTTGCTACAATGGCAGAGTTGAGAAGTTGTGACTGAGGCCATACTGCCTGTAAAGCCTAAAATATTTGCTATCTGGTCCTTTAAGAAAAGGCTTGTCTCCCTGGGGTCCACATGAAGACTTAAGACAGGGAGGAAGCTACTCCTGGCTCTTGGGGAGAATAAATGATGAGACAGATGCTGTAAACACCACACAAATTCTCTCATGTTCTTTTGCTTTCTTCTAAGTGAGCAGCCTTCCAAAGAGAGGAAGTAATGAAGAACCCTTGGAAAATTTCCTTATTTCAGCCTGCTTCCCACAAATATTACTGAGACCGCACGTCAGAAGGCCCAGTCCTTGTCCAACCATCATGAGGGTCTGTAGTTTACTCTCATAGCTGTAACTTCCTATGCAGGAGCCCAGGAACCCATTAAAACCCACGCTCCAGTTTTGAAGCACAAGGCTATTTACTTTGCAAGAAAAGCCTGTGCAGGGGCGGTAAACTCTTGATCTTGAACTTCTTTAACAACAGAATGTGGCCACAGGTGTGTGGAATTTGGATTTAGATGTTTCGCTTTCTTGGGGACTCTAGAGCAGAGAATTGCTTTTGTCCAGGCTCTGCTGGCTGACTAAGGAAAGTCATTTTTCTTCTTTAGCCTCAGGCACCTGGTTGGTCAGACAGATAAAAAAAAAATGCAGGGTGAAGTTGGTTAAATCGATCCCAGGTGTGGAGGCTTAGCTAGGCGCCTGCATCGAGGGGTCCTGTAGAAAGCATCACTGTTGTATTGCGGGTATGTGTCTGCCCAGACCCTCTTAGCTGACTATTAGCCCACAGCGCACCCTTCAAGTTTTAATGTAGGAAGTCTAGGAAGAAAATTTATACAGAAGGCAGGAGAAGGGGCTCCAGGGCAAGGCCAACGTCAGTAGTAGATCATTACTCTTCTTTCTGTTACCTAGGTTTCTGATCCTTGACCTCTCAGTTACAAGTTTAATGTTATATCATGCAGCCAAGACTACCATTATCATCACCATCAGCATCACCATCATCATCATCACCATCACCATTATCATCATATCACTATCACCATCAGCATCACCACCATCACCATCAGCATCACCACCATCATCATCAGCATCACCACCATCAGCATCATCACCATCATCATCACCACCGTCATCACCATTACCATCACTATCACCATCATCATCACCATCACCATCATCATCACCATTACCATCATTATCATCACCATCATCACTATCGTCATTATCACCATCACCATCATTATCGTTACTGTCCTCACCACCATCACCATTATTATCACCATCATCACCATCACCATCACCATTATCATCATATCACTATCACCACCACCATCATCAGCATCACCACCATCACCATTACCATCATCATCACCACCATCATCACCATTACATCACTATCACCATCATCATCACCATCACCATCATCATCACCATTACCATCATTATCATCACCATCATCACTATCATCATCACCATCACTATCATTATCATTAGTGTCCTCACCACCATCACCATTATTATCACCATCATCACCATCACTATCACCATCATCATCATCATCTTCATTATCATCACTGTCACCATCACTATCACTATCATTATTAACATCACCATCATTATCACCATCACCATTATCATTACCATCATCACCATGGTCACCATTACCATCATCACCATGGTCACCATCACCATCATCATCAGCATCAGCATCATCATCATCACCATTATCATCATATCACTATCACCACCACCATCATCAGCATCACCACCATCACCATTACCATCATTATCATCACCATCATCACCATTACCATCACTATCACCATCACCGTCATCATCACCATTACCATCATTATCATCACCATCATCACTATCATCACCATCACCATCATTGTCGTTACTGTCCTCACCACCATCACCATTATTATCACCATGATCACCATCATCATCATCATTACCATCATTATCATCACCATCACTATCACCATCATCATCACCTTCATTATCATCACTGTCACCATCACTATCACTATCATTATTAACATCACCATCATTATCACCATCACCATTACCATTACCATCATCACCATGGTCACCATTACCATCATCACCATGGTCACCATCACCATCATCAGCAGCATGAGCATCATCATCATCACCATCACCATTATCATCATATCACTATCACCACCAGCATCACCACCATCACCATTACCATCACTATCACCATCATCATCACCATCACCATCATTATCATCACCATCATAACTATCATCATTATCACCATCACCATCATTATTGTTACTGTCCTCACCACCATCACCATTATTATCACCATCATCACCATCACCATCATCATCACCATTACCATCATTATCATCACCATCATCACCATCAGTATCACCACCAGCATCATCATCAGCATCACCACCATCACCATTACCATTATTATCATCACTATCGTCACCATTACCATCACTATCACCATCATCATCACCATTACCATCATTATCATCACCATCATCACCATCATCATCATCACCTTCATTATCATCACTGTCACCATCACTATCACTATCATTATTAACATCACCATCATCATCACCATCACCATCATCATCACCATCACCACCATCATCACCATGGTCACCATCATCATCAGCATCACCATCAGCATTATCATCATATCACTATCACCACCATCATCATCATCACCACCATCACATTACCATTATTAACATCACTATCACCATCGCCATCACCATCATCATCACCATCATTATCATTACCATCATCATCATTACCATCATCACCACTATCACTATCACCATCACCATCATCATCAGCATCACCATCATCATCACCATCACCATCATCATCACCATCATCACCATCATCATCACTATCATCATTACCATCACCATCATTATCGTTACTGTCCTCACCACCATCACCATCATTATCATCACCATCATCACCGTCACCATCACTATCACCATCGCCATCACCATCATCAGCAGCCTCCTTCTCATCACAAGAAGCACAGACACAAGACGAACACATACGCTTCGTGACAGCATGGCTTTCTCTTGACTGGACTGGGGGAGTGTGTGGGTAGAGAGCAAGAGAAGACTCAACAGGCAACCGCCCCCAAAAGCTGTCCATCCCTTTCAGTTCTTCCTCTGCACACGAGGTCGGAGTTTGATCTCAGGAAACTTGGCATATAGATGGAGATTACTAGGGCTGGTAGGCACTCCATTGCAGGTGGGATTAGGGGTGGTCCCTGTGGCATAATTTAGCTTTCAACTCATTAGCAGACCAACTTGGCAGTCCCAGAGAAGGGACTTGCCCAGAGGTTTACAGCAGGTGGCCAGGTGGCATAGATTGGGCACAGGTTTATGAGAGGTCATTGGCCAGAACTGCAGTGAATGCAGCACATTTGTACAGAGGGCACCAGAGCAGCTGTTCCCTGTGGGTGAGCAGTATTAGCACTGCAGGCACACAGTAGGTGCACAACAAACAGATCCTGAATCAATGGATGGCAGAGGGCTTCGGGGAGACCCACCATGCTCATGTGTTTGCACCACTGTTTGCCTGGTGCTATTATTCTGTGGGTCCTGGAGTGAATCCCTTGTGACAAACAGCAGTCACCCCCAGAGAGGGGGAAACAGGAAAACAAAATCTGTTTCCTGGCCATGCCAACGTTTAATCATTTATGAACAATTTCCCCCATGAGGATCATATCCAGCAGAGAGCTAACATCTGTTTAAGAGACTGTCCTTGGGAGGCCGCCAAAAAAAATTTGACACTGAAATCCGCCATGCTGAAACACACACACAGCGTTCTCACGCCAGCAGCCCAAGAGCTTGCTCATGAACGAGGGGTGGGCCTCTGCAAAGCGGACACCAAGACGGAGCCCCGGGCCAGACAGGACAGTTGGTTGTGTCTCAGGGGGAAGGATGTGAGGAGATGAGTAGAAGCGGGTGCTGCCACCTGTAGGCTTGGCAGACTCCCTGACTGCCTTGATCTTCCAGCTTCTTAGGTGCTGATGGAGACCTTCCAGGTAGACCTGGTTGGCTGGTAATGTCAGCCAGGGGATGTCCCCAGCATCTGTGGGATGTGACAGACATGTAGTCAGGAAAGAAGGTGGTCTGGGGCAGGGACCAGAGGTAGGAGCTGTTGCAGGCCTGCCGTCCTCTCTCCCCAGTCCCGTGCCTATGGTTAGAGGCAAATGCCGCAGACGGTTTTGGGACAGAGGGAGGTGACGGGAGAGAGTCCCTGCTTTCTGCCGCCGTGCGTGTGGGTGTCAGCAGGCAGCTCTTGGCGGGAGCTCTACCTGCCCCACTTCTGAAGTGGCTGGTCCTTCTGTCCCTGTCATGCCGATTTCAGTGCCCCCACCTCCCCATTCGGGGATTGGAGCCAGGGCAACAAGGTAGACCATGCCTTCTCCTCTGGGGCTGTGGGAAGCTTCCACCGCTGGCCTGAGACTTCATTCCCAGAACCTCATGAAGCACTGAACTTCTTAGCGAGGATTTTGGAAGGATGAAGATGGCTCCCCATGATCCGAGAGTCCTGGGTCTGGAAGGGTGTCACCCCACGTGCTCCTCTTCCTACCTCCCCAGTGAGTCCTGGCCCGTCTTGGCTCCTCCTGGGTCAGGCCAAACCCTACTCCCACTCACAGGCCAGCAGTCCTGGGGCTCGTGGTTCCAGAATAGAAGAGCAGAACTGGTGCAGGGTGAGAAGGGAGAAAGGGGCCACGGGGAATGTCTCAGCCAGAGCTGACCTGCTGCCGGGTACAGGAGGCAAGCGAAGGACCTGGTTGGTGCAAGAAAGAACACAGCTGTCTATGATCCGGGTCACGGTTTGGAGGCTAAGAGGGTGGTGGAAGCAGAGAGCCCGGAGCTGGACCTCCCCATTCCTAGAATCCGAGTGAGAACAGCTTCATGCCCAAGGACTGCAGTTGGCGAGGAGCGAACTGAGCATCTGTCATGCTGCCCTGAGTTCCCTGCCGTGGATGGAACCTGGCATCCGCAGCAGGGTTGGGGGGATGTGCCTCCACCTCTCCCGGCACCCCTTGCCTCCTGAACCTGGTTTCACGGGTGCCCTCTTCCCTCTTTCCTTCTTTCCAGGTCTGGCTGTCCATCAGATCATCACCATCACCGTCTCCCTCATCATGGTCATAGCTGCTCTCATCACAACTCTTGTCTTAAAAAATTGGTAAGGCTCCTCGGGCCCTTCTGGCCCAGAAATGGGGAACTTTAGGGGACCCTGGGTGGTGAACACAGAAAGGCCCCCACTTTGAAAGCCAGCCTGCTCTGCTGGCTTCTGCCCTGGGCAGTTCGGCTGCCACAGGCTGCCCATTCTTCTCCCGGTTTCCCTGCAGGAGACCAGCGAGCCCAGCCTTTGGGACAGTTTCTTGGGGTACGTGTGGTCCCAGGTTCCACATTCTTTCTCGGGATCCAGGTGTCCCTGGGGATGCTGTCCTCCCAGTGCAGAGTCCCTGTGTCTTGTCTCCTCTGCCTTCCCTGGAAAGGTGGGGGTGGGGCCCTTCTGCCAGCACCCAGCGGGATCCCATGTCCCTCACTTGGGCTCGGCAGCCGGCTGCTGAACCAGCCCTGTTTGTATTCTCGGTTCCTCTCAAAGCCAGTCTGTGTGCTGAACTAGGTTACCGCCTTCCTCCAGGCAGCCTGCCTTTGCCTACTTCCTCCTGGAAATTGGCCTACTTTGAGGCCAGCCTTGCTGGGTGTACACACCTGATAAGCCCCTGAGAAATCGGGGGACTGCTGGGAGACCCTGCTGCTCAGAAGCGCCTTGGGGACCTCACCTGCCTGCAGCCACCCCTCCAGCAGCTGCGTCTCCTTCCGGCGTCCAGGCTTAAAACTCTCTCATAGAGTAACAGACCCAAATGGTCCCCATGCTGCCTGCACATAGTCATACGAATCAGACAGGGCTGATGGTGGAACCCGCATCGGAGCCTCAGAATCACAGGGACACATGGGAGAGTGAGAGAGGAAAGGCCAGGTCTGGGATCAGAGGAGGTGGGACCCCTCGGCAGGCCACGGGAGGGTGGGGGGTGGCACAGCCCCTCAATAGACCTCCCACTCGGCTAGCGAGGCCTCAGAGCCACCTCCTGACAGGTAGCAAACTGGGAGACAGATGATGAGAACAACACGTAGCTCACAGTGGGGCTTCTTAGGCAGGGGCTGGCCAGAGAAGGGGCCTCGGACCCCCAGCCCGTGTGGATGGGGGCAGGACAAATCCCACTGGCCATCTCAACGATGTCTCCCCAGAGACAGGGGACTCTGTAGCCTGTTCTGTGACAGGTTGACGTGAAGCCTTCATCTTGCTTTTCCCACACTCGAGTTTATAGCAGACCTTCAAAGAGCACTTTGGGAGAGCAGCCCGGGAGGGTGGATGAGCAAGTCCTGTGAACCTGACCTCCCTCTGAGGAAGACTTTGGGGGTGGGGCTGCCCCGGGGTTTGGCATTCACCTTCTGACCTTGGTTTATGACGGAAGGGGTTTCTGCTCCAGGAATCGAGATTCCTCCCATTGGGAGAACCACAGCAGGCAATAAACAAGACTTAGAAGGAGACGGTGTACCCCCGGCCCCTTGCCCTCCTGCAGCCCCTCCCTCCACACAGGCCCTGAGCAAGGAGGGGAAGGGGCGGGCAGGGGAAATGGCCCCAGTGAGGGGAGACATCCTCCGCTCCCCATGCAGCAGGGGAGGGGCCTCCCAGCTGACCCTCTTGTCCTTCCTGTGCTCTCATCATGGAAGCCGCATCTGGGGGCCCCTGATTCTTGCTTTGTCAAATCTCTGGACTGGCCAAGGTGGGAGTCCCATGGTCATTCTAAGCGGCCTCTGGAAGCCCCTGTGGTTCAGTGGTACTAGACCAGGCAAGGCATGCAGGACACTTCCCTCTGCAGACTTGATCCAGGGCCAAGGACAAGCCAGCTTGTCATTTCCAGCTAGTGCATATGCCCTTGCGGGGGAGGGGGGTTGAGGACGGGGCTTTCTCACTCATCAGCTTTCCCCAAAGACAGGTTCATAGTCCATTCTGAGATGAAGGAACGGACCACCACAACCTGTACCCAAAGGCTTCCACACGCTCTAGGCCCCTCTCGCAGAAAGGACCCATCACGGTTCTTAGCCGTGGAGGAGTTCGTGGGGAAACTGAGTCAGCGTCATGATCTGGCTGATGCTCCTTAGTCAAGCAGTCCCTAGCTCCGAGATCACACAGGTCACCACTTACCCCCTCATCCTCCCCTCTGCAATAGCCACGTTTAAAGTTCAAATTTCATTTTTTTTTAAAAAAGAGTCGATTGCTTGATTGTGGTTAATCTTTCTGAAGAGGCTAGGAATTACCTTTTAATATGAAATGATGCATAGCTCAGGCCTGCAAGCGAAAGACCCACAGTGGAAGCTCTGGGGTGGTGTTGCTGGGTTTCCATCCTCTGCCCGTCTCCCCACCCCAACCTCTTTCTCTTCCAGCTGTGCCCAAAGCGGGAACACTCGTAGGAACAGCCACCAGCGGAAGACCAACCAGCAGGAAGAGAGCTGCCAGAACCTGACAGACTTCACCTCGGCCCGGGTGCCCAGCAGCCTGGACATATTCACAGCCTATAACGAGACCCTGCAGTGTTCACACGAGTGCGTCAGGGCGTCTGTGCCCGTCTACACCAACGAGACGCTACACTCGGCGGCGGGGGAGTACAAATCCACATTTAATGGAAACCGGTAAGCTCGGCTCTGCTGGACCCTGCGGCCAGGAAGCTCTTGGCGGTCCCGACCTCAGGGGTTGGCGTGGCCCAGCGGGGAGCTGCTGGTCTGTTTAGGTCTTCCCCGAGACCGCTTTGGGGGGCCCGGCCAAGGCGGACAGCAAATTTGGCAAAACGAGAGAGGCAGGGTTGATAGCAAAGACATTTATCTACTCCCAGAGCGCAGAGTGGCTGGAATTTCCTTCCAGACCCCTAGACTTGGCAGTGTCGGGAAATGCATATTCTCCTGGCCTTCGCTCTGATCCGCTGTCCTTCACCCCCTAGGGCGCAAAGGCCAGCCCTGTGGTTATCTGCCTCCTAAATATCAACAGATCACAACTGCCCGCACCAGAGTCAGCATCTCCAAGCCCCGTCAATAAAATGTCAGAGGCAAATATCACAAAAATATCAGATACCCACCAGACTCTCAGGCCAGACGTTCGTTACTAAATGCTCCTCCTGTTTTATTATTGATGTGTAATCCCTCCAAGAAAATATACCCCACAACCATCCCTAGGAATATTTAAGAAACCCTTGAGTCATCTTCCGAAGGGTTGTCCAGAATTAAATTAAAATATCAATAAGCTTTTTTTTAAGTGAGCATACAAACGTATGCATCATTTCGTAAATTAAATAAACAGTCTCCAAGAACTTGAAGAAGAAAGGAGGAGGCTGTGAGACTGTCTCGAAGGGGCTGCAATGGAATTAGCAGCCAGGGGACACTTGCCCCAGGCCTCCTGGAAGGGCCCCCTTGGAACCCAGGGCCAGGCGACTGGATGTGAGTCCTTTTAGAAGGGGCTGGCTACAGGCTCCCTTTTGTTCTGTTTGCTGATTTTTTCAGGGGCCCTGGTGAGCGAGGGCTGCCGGGGCCATAGTGTCCGTAGTTAACGTGTCTTTGTCCTGATGGCTGGAACGAGCAGATGTTCCTGAAACACCTTCTGCTGCGCCTCTTCTTGCATGTCCACGTTGCATTCTGCAATCTGCTGTATTCTCTTAGACCTCCTCTTCCCTTCCAAGGGAGGACAGTGGCGCTCAGAACCTCAGAGCTGCTGTTCTAAACCTCAATGGTTTCACACTCAGACATTTGGGGAGCTCATGGGTGCCGTTCCAGACTTCCAGAAGGCTGAGTTCACAAATAACTGGCTAACAGATTTCCAAACCATTTCACTGAGTATGTGGATATTGGCTTGGATATGAATGTGGGCCAGCCAGTGCTTGGGCCATGTGTGGTGGGTAGAGGGCAGAGGGCTGCGGGTTGGCCTCTGTTGCTTCACTTTTCCCACCTTCTGTGCTTGTGTTATGTGGGGAGGTGGGGCGGGGGCTGTCCAAGCGCAGGGTTGGCATAGCTGGTGCTCTCAGGCCCTGGCGCGGAAGCATCGGATGGAGCGAGTTCTTGCCCTTTGGCCCAAGGTAATGCTCTGTTGGGTTTCACTGGCCTTGGAAAATGGTAGCTTGGCCTCAAAGGTGACAAAATATGAGGGAGAGACATTTTGGGAGCCAGGTTCCATCCTTTCTGTCATGTGCAATAAAGTGGGTCAAATCTACTATCAGAGGCAGAGACCCCAGGCTCTGGGCTAATCCTGCAAATTCAAAAACGACAATCTGGAGACGGCGCAGCCTTCTGGCCTGCACAGCAAAGTGCTCGTGTGCCCAGATCCCTCAGTCTGTGTTTTCCAAAGTCTCCCAGGGTAGAAAGCATGTGTGTGAGGACTTCTCCCCAGCCACAGGGAATGGGGGACGTCCCTTCCTGGAAAGGCTGGGGTCCACACCGAACCCTTCCTCTCTCAAGAAGCCAGTCTGCGCTGCAGGCCTGCCCCAGCTTGCCTGTCCTGTGTTCTGTGCCAGCACGCAAAAGCCCATTTTTCCATCCACCGCAGACCCTCCTCTTCTGATCGGCATCTTATTCCTGTGGCCTTCGTGTCTGAGAAATGGTTTGAAATCTCCTGCTGACTGGCCGAAGTCTTTTTTACCTCCTGGGGGCAGGGCAGACGCCATGTGACTGTTTCATGGTAGGTGACTCTCTTTGGATGTTCCCGTTTTCTTTCCCTTCCCTCCCCTCTCCCCCCGCCCTCCCCTGCATTTTGGGATAATCGGAAGCCCTTCTAGACGTGGTGGGTGGATTTCCAATGGCACCACTCCTCTGAACGCGAGCCAGGGAGCTGGGCTTTCGATCTTGACGTTGGGTTTGTTAGAAGTGCCCTCCTCGTCCCGGGGAGGAGAGGGACAGACACTTACGCACCCCGATGACACATCCTGACTGTTCTTATCGGTGCCCCTCCTTCCCGCAGGAAGGCCACCATGTGCGTGGCCTACGTGGCAGGGAAAGTCATTCCCTGAAACAAGTGACAGTTACAGCTCTCATTTCCCGTAACAGGAAGAGATTAGGGCAGCGGCCAGGGAGGCAGGATTCGCGCCTCCTCCGTCACATGTCTTTACATTGGGGGAGGGCGCGAGGCAGAATTATAATACAATTTTGAAATATAAAAATAAGAGATAAGAAAGAAAATGATAAAGAAAGAAAGGGAAGAGTTGAGACATCTACTAATTTGAAGCCAGGAACCGGCACCCAGATAGGATGAGTTTTCCACGCTCTGCTGGATGGGAACATTTGGTTTGCTTTCAGTGATATTAACTTTAACGCTAATGTTAAATTACCTCCTTCTGTGCAGAGTCTCTGAGCACTCGGGCTGCTGAGGGGAAAGAGCATGTCGCCCTCCTGACTGCACATCCCATGCATTCTATAAGGACAGCCCATGAGTGCAGCCAGAGGGTTTCCTGTTGTTTTCGTGGTTCTTTTCAATGCTGGGCTTTCTAAACATCCTTACAGTGCTTCCTTCCAAAGGTGACCTCAGATCCCTCCCATGAGTAGGGAGCCCTATTTCTAGGATGCAATACCAATATTTGAAAATATTTCTTTCTCACGTTTTGTCCACCTTCTGATATGGGGGACTGAACGGACCATGTCCTCAGGGGCCCGGGGACAGGGAATGTCTTGAGGACTCAGCGTGCTCCACGTAGCTTGGGGCGGGGAGCCGGCTGCAGTCAGAGAGGGGAGTGAATTGGTCAGTTCCTCATCCTGGCATTAATGAACCGCATGTTTGCTCCAAGTCAAATCTCCAGCCCTCACTCCCTATCCCAAAGCCAGCATGTTCTGCCAACTGGCAAAGAAACGTAATTAGATTAGAACGGGAACCGAGCCGCCCTGCAAGGGCCTTTGCTGCGGCAGGTAAGAGGCAGCTTGTCCCCACCATTCAATGGGGGATGTGCAGCCTGGAGCCTCTGTCAGAAGCCAGTGCCCTTGCTGCCTCACCGCAGTTCCCCTGATGAAGGGAGCCCCTTTTGGAGTGCCAGCCAAGCCAGCCGCAGGGAGCTGGCTTCCTAGCAGCGCGGTCCTCTACCCCCTGGGAAAGCCGCTGTAGGGACTGGGTTCTGGCGGTGGCCAGCATCTCTGTTATGATGTTTTAAATTCATTGATGCATAATTCATTGACCTGGGAGATGCTGGGACTTAGGGTCAAAGACCTTCACTCCTTCCTGCCAAGAGCCACAGGCCCACAGAACTGCAGAAGTCAACTCTGGGGACAGCCCCCTAATACGGATGTTCGCACGGCAGCTCACGGAGCACTTTTTATGTGCTCAGTGCTCCCAGCAATCCCTTTTCCAAGTGGGGAAACTGAGGCAGTGGGAGGCTAAATGACTTAGCCGAGGCCAGCTCCCTAGGGGAAAGGGGACAGCTTCCTAATGTTTGCACAGCAGCTTGTGGAGCACTTTTTGCTTGCTCAGTGCTGCCAGCAATCCCCTTTACAAGTGGGGAAACTGAGGCAGTGGGCGGTTAAATGACTTGGCCAAGGTCAGCCAGGTTGTAAGCGGCGGGACTGGATCGCCCGATGGCTGCCTGGCTTCCAGACTTCCCCTGCCCACTCCAAAGGCCTGAGCCCAGGGATCCTTCCTTTCCATTAGAACCAGAAGCTGCAGCACTGACTTTGCAAAAACAAGATGAAATAGGGCAAAAAAAAAGTGTTTTTATTTACTCATCTGCCCCATAAAACCTCTGTGTCTCATCAGCCTGGTCCTCCCCTTCCAGCAGCACGGGGCACTGAAGGCCCCCCAGAAACACTGTGGGTGGGCCAGCCCTGAGCTGCGGCCCCAGCAAAGGCAAGAGATATGGGTGCCCCCAGATGGGCCCCAGGTGGACCCCACTTCCCAGCTGTGCCCGAGGAGCTGGTCAAGGACCACCTGCATTTATGCAAGGAACATCTCTGCATCTAAAGAGCTCACCCGCTCCCCGTGGCTCTCAGGTGTGTCGTCCGCAGAGTTCCGAAGAGCCCGTGGGACTGACTGCAAGCCAGCCGCGCTCAGCCTCCGAATCTGCCGACACGAAGCCTCGGCTCCCTCCTGGTGGCCTCCTTCTCCGTAGCTGCGGACCAGGAAGGCCACGCACGCAGCCTCGTTAGTCCTTGATAAACGCCGAAATATTCCGTTGCAGCTTGCAGGAAGACCGTTTATCACTTGCTGGCATGAAAGCGCTGGGATTCTAAGTATCCCCTGAATCTTGCAGTTAATGCCGGGACGTGAGCATCAGGTGCAGAATAGCCAGAGAGATGTGTCGGAGTTGCTGAGGCACTTCTTGTCCCTAAATAAATAGCAATTAATACTAAAACATTTAATTAAGGTTTAAGAGCCAGCGGAGCTGTTTCTCGCGCGTCGCTGGGAAGCCTCTCCAAACGCATCTTTAATGAAGACGAGCCCCTTTCTTACCACACCGCTGTCTCTGCCCTCCAATCCGTGTGCACATTTGAGGCCATGTTGGTTTTCCTGCAAGCGGTTGTCCGGGATGCCAGTGGTTCCGGGGAAGATGTGCACCCTAGATTCAGCCTTCATGAGAGATTCCAACACATTCTTGCCTCAGAACACCTTCATGGTGGGGCCAGATTGCTCCGCACAGAGACAGAATGAAGCCGGCCCTTATGCTCCAAGGAAGGGCCTGGAAAGCAGGCCTGCACTGGCTCTCGGACTAACTCCCTTTCATCTTCCATACGGCAGGTATATGTCAGCAGACCTTATGCATGTCAGCTTCTTTCCCTTTGCCAAGGCCGCCTCGTTCTGAACGGAGCCTGCAAAGTCATAAAAGCTCTGGAATCCGAAGCCAGGGAGAAATAAATCTTGCATTATTATTTGCAAAAACACATGAAAGACACAACTAATCAAAAAATACGAAGTGCACCTGTGCCTTCCCGCTTTATTCTTCAAAAATATGCATTAATAGAATATCAAACTCTTGTTATTCAAAGGAGCCTGTTTTTCAAAGCAGCATCCATACCCTCGGGAAGCTGTGCTCTCTGAGCTGAGAACGGCACCTCGAACACTTTGGGGGAAAGTAGCCACTTGAGATTGCAGAGAAATTCTGCCCTGCCTCAGGGAACCTGCCAGCCTGTTTGCTCTCCTTGTTTTTTTGGTAAAAGCAGACATTGGTCATTACACCCAGTGACCCACGGTGAGGCACACAGCCCAGTGACGCCAGGCCGGCCCAGAGTCTCCTTCCAGGCAGCAGAGGGCAGAATTTATCCCAGACCCCGATCTGGAAGATGGCTTTGCCAGACACACACAGCTTCCCTTTCGGGCCAGGGAACCCTGGTGGACGTCCACCTTCAGCCATGTTATTCTCCAGCGATGGGGTCCAGGGATCACCTTCTCTGTCCTTCCCGGCTGGCCTGAGACCCTCAGTCCCTCTCTGGGTTTAGTGCCATATGAGAGGCTCATGTGCTAAGTATAGCACAGAAAATCCAAATAGCTCAAGTTTGAGCAGCAGGGCTTTGGCGGAGCATGGGCAACCTCAGACCCTCCTCCTCGGCCAGGGCTGCGATGCCGCCTTGGTCTTGCAGGAATCCTCTCCGCCCTCTGCAAAGCCAGCGTGGCTCTGGAAATGGCCATTTGAGGTGCAGGATCGGCGCCATCTCTCTTTCTCTTTCTCTCTGTCTCTCCCCCTCTCTCCCTTTTCTCTCTTTTCCATCCCGAGACACAGAGTAGAGAGATGCCTGTAGTCTTGGGAGAGGCTCCCTTCCCTGCGTGGCTAGAGATGCCTGGCGTTCGGGGCATAGGCTGCCACCCACAAGTTGATCCTGCATGTGTGTCTGTGGCTCCCTGAATCAGTATCTACCTGCATCCCCGGAGGTTGTTTCCAGCCATTAAGGATGAGTCTCAGGGACTGAGGACAAAGCTGCTTCACACCCCTGAGTCTCCTCCAGCGTTGATTCCCTGCTCCGGGCCAGGCACACAGCTGGAACCTGCATGGACCCGTGGTGAACAGGCAGGAGACCCCCGTTCTCAGGGTGCTGTCCTGCCAGCGGGGGCTGTTTCGCCCACCTGCCCAAATAAAGCTCGATGCAGATGGTCCCAGGCCCAAGATGTCACGGAGCCAGTGCTCCAAGACACAGAAGTAAAATAGATGATGTGTGCGGGAAGGAATGGAGCATCCAGGAAGGCCTTCCCAGGGAGGTGATCTCTCCAGCTAAGACCTGAAGGATTTGAGGCTTGAGACTTGCAACTTGAAATCAGGGAACCTGGAACGTAGAGAGGAAGAAGAAGAAAAGCCAGGTGGAGAGGCGGCCAGGACCCAGGACAGAAGGAGCTCATGAGCCAGCGCAGGAAGCACGGGAGACCTTCTCTTTTTTTTGAGATGGAGTCTCGCTCTGTCACCCAGGCTGGAGTGCAGTGGCTCGATCTTGGCTCACTGTAACCTCCGCCTCCGCCTTCACACGAGAGACTTTCACGTGGGAAAGCGGCAGGATAACGTCTACCTGGGAACACCTCCAGAGCATGGCCGGACACACGCAAGGGGTGGAAGCTGCTCCTCCAGCCTTTACTCTCCTGTTTAAGGTCAGGATCAAGGATTGGAAAGCAACCGGGGCCATGGTTCCTACAGGAAACCATTCTAATTAAGGTGGCAGCCACATCACTTATGGTCCAACCAAGAGAGAAAGGTTGTGGCCTTGTGAATAATCCGTGATCAGGGAACACAGGGACAGCAGCTTACACCGGTGACTGTCCTGGGACACCAGGACCCAATGTAGGGTCTCCAAGCCCAGCCTTTAGTGACCGCAATATTTTTATCTCCGTTTTAAGAAAAGTTTTAACTGTGATATTTACTTAACATACAATTGACCATTTCACCCTGTATGCACTAGTTCAGTGGCCTGAGTGCCTTCCCCGTGCTGTGCAGGCATCTTCACGAGCCAACTCTTCATCTCTTCCCACCACCCTGTATTAAATCTCCACACCCAGTGAACACTCACCCCCTGTCTACCCCCCAGGCCTGGCCCCCCCGTTCTTCTCTGTGTCTGTGGATTTGGTGACTCTGGTACTTCGCATAAATAGAATCATATGGCATTTGTCTCCACATTTTTTAACTTTCAACAGCAATAGCAAGGTGGACCTATAAGAGGGATATTTCTCTCTGTGTTGTAATAATTAATTCATTTTTTAGGCCCCTCTTCCCCAAATCCTGGGAATGTGGAAGAGGTGGGTGGGGGTGGGGCACAGCTGGAGTAAGGCTACAAGAGCGACCCAGCTCTGAACCAAAAGCATGTTCTCCTCTTTTTTTTCATTTTTTGAGACAGACCCTTAATCTGTTGCCCAGGCTGGAGTGCAGTGGTGCCATCTCGGCTCACTGCAACCTCCGCCTCCCGGGTTCAAGCAATTCTCATGCCTCAGCCTCCCAAGTAGCTGGGACTACAGGCATGCGCCACCACACCTGGCTAATTTCTGTATTTTTAGTAGAGACGAGGTTTCACCATGTTGGCCAGGACACCCCCTATCTTTACATGCAGTGACCCCTGTGTCCACAGCAGCTAGTCTTCCCACAGAGCTGAGCGGACACTCCACTTAGCTTCATGAAGTTTTCCACACAGGTGTCATTTGGAGGCAGCAGGCAGGAAGGTGACGCTCAGGGCCCAGCCTCTTATTCAGACCCAGAGGGGTCCAGGGAAAGAACCAGCCGCTCACCCCCACCTTCAGATGAGTAGATCTGGCGCACTGAGGCTCGTGGAGATGATCAGGGGCGCGGTGCCGCGCAGGAGGAGCTGTTCCGCAGCCTGCCAGCCTCCCCGGCCACTCCTGGGATGTGTCCTGCAGACAGACCGCAGGCGTGTCCCACCTGGGGCCCCTCTTCCCCCGTCTCAACCAGAATCACTGCGGCAAGCTCAGCTGACTCAGGAGAGAGAAAGCCACACCCTCGTCTTTGAGAAGAACCAGGGAATGGACCCAGGAATGGCAGTCACGGAACTCACCTGGGGAGCTCTGAAAATCCCATGTTCACAGGCACTGCCCCAAGAACCTGATTCCAGGTCTCCAGAGGTGGCCCTGGGAATCTGCATTTCTGAAAGGCTCCATCCACAGCTATGATGGAGCCAGTCTGGCAGCATGCCGTGCCTGGAGCTGCTGGAAAAATTCTAGAGCTGCCACTGAGTGTTTTTCCAACTTCATTTTGAGATCAGCGCGAACACCCGCCCCGTCCCGCCGCTTTCTAATACATGTCATCTGCACAGATGAGGACATGGTGGCATTTCCTTTCTATTGTTGAGTGTCCTAGTTGCCTGTAGTTGAGAGGAGCTCTGAGTGACAGCAGAGGGACCCAGACAGCACCCCATCTCCGTGACAGACGCAGCTTTGAGCAGAGGGTCCCTGGGTGGGGCCATGACATGTTCCAGCTCACCTGGCCATGCCAGGATGACTCCGTGAGGGATACTGACCTACTGGGGGCTCTCGCTGAGCCAGGGACACTGCCTTTCCCATTTTCTGAGGCTTGGGCTGGCTGGGTAGGCTCTGCCCCTTCTCAGTCCACCTGCTGAAGGCGGCAATCGCAGTCAGCCCACCTGACCTGTGCACAGGTGGGACTCGCCTTCTCTGTCTTCAGCAAGCTCACCTCTGGGGAGATGCGGGACGTGGATTTTCTGATGTCATCCATTTATCTCTCCTGAATCCTGGCTGCAGGGAGCCTGCAGCTGAGCAGTGATCCGAAACAGGTGCCCCGTCTTCCTGCAGCACGGGCGTGGAGCTGTCCCCACGCCACCACCCACGGACAGGGAGTGAACACTGGGCTGCTACACTCAGGCCCTGACGTGCACTCCTGGGACCCGATGCCCTGGCGCCCCCACCATGAGTTAGTGGAGGGGGTGGTCCCAGCCGCTGGTAGCAGGTTCAGAGCTCTGCAGATGACCAGAATTCACACAAGCTTCAGGCCCCCACTTCATGCCCCAGGATTCCCAGTGTTTCTTCCAGTTCCTGCTGACCAGTTCTAGTGAGACTCTGCCCACATTCCAAGGTCCCTGCGTGTCAGTGAGCCCAGGAGGACAGCGATCGGGCTCTGCACACAGGGGTGCCGCAGGTGGGGGCCCCGTGCAACCCTGGGCCGCTGCCATTTAATCTCCTCTTGTTTTCTCTCCACACAGGATTCCGTTGGTGAACCTGTAAAAACAAAACAAACAAAACAAAACAAAAAAAGACAAAACCTAAAACTAAGCTATCTAAGGCGGAGGGTCCCCGCACCTACCACTTCTGTTTGCCGGTGGGAAACTCACAGAGCAGGACGCTCTAGGCCAAATCTATTTTTGTAAAAGTGCTCATGCCTATGGGTGACTGCCTTCTCCCAGAGTTTTCTTTGGAGAACAGAAAGAAGCAATGCAGGAAAGGAACCGGAGGCAGAGAGACGAGGACACCCAGCAAAAGGGCCGGGAGGAAGCATCCGAAACCTAGGATTCGTCCTACGATTCTGAACCTGTGCCAATAATACCATTATGTGCCATGTACTGACCCGAAAGCCTCGGCCGCAGAGCCGGGGCCCAGCGAATCACGCGGAGAAATCTTACAGAAAACAGGGGTGGGAATCTCTTCCGATAGTGTCGCTATTTCTGGTTAATATACATATATAAATATATAAATACAGACACACAACACACACTTTTTTTGTACTGTAGCAATTTTTGAAGATCTTAAATGTTCTTTTTAAAAAAAATCGTGTTATAGGTTACAAAATCTGATTTATTTAACATGCTTAGTATGAACAGAATAAACCAGTGTTTTCTACTTTGGCAACTCACGTCACACACGTATTACACACATGTGCGCACACACACACAGTACACAGACATGCATATATTCGTATCTATTGGAAATGCAGTTCCACAGGTAAGCATATTCTTTCTGGTGACCTGGTATTCCATCACCGTTCACCCAGGGAGGGGACAGCGTCGACCCAGACGAGGAGGCGCTTAATTGACACCTCCTGCATTTGCTAGACACTAGGTGAGTGGCATTAAATGTGTGACTTACGATCTTGGGCTAGAACAAAGAATGCCATGGTTTTATATATGTGTGTATATATATATATATGTTTGTGTATATATATATACATATGCATAAATATGATTTTTTTCCATTTAAATGTTGGAAGACGCTACCGAACAGCCGCGCTCACACTGACGTAGCTGGTTGCTTACAAACGGGCCTGAGGCTCGGGATGGGTGGGTGGTGGATTCTTGGATGTGTGTGTCATACAAGCATAGACTGGATTAAAGACCTTTTCCAGTTCCAAAAATTAAAGGAGTATATCCTTACGACGTGTGTGTGTGATGTCAGGGCAGAACTTAGATATACGTGAAGGGCCCCAGCTGGTGTGAAAACGAAAAATAGTCATTCTGTGTGCAGACCACGCAGGCTGCTGCACCTGGGTGGCGCCCGGGCCGGTGCCACGTTGCTGTCCTTGGTGCAGGTGGGCAGGTGTTGCTCGCTTTTTCTAGGGTCCATGGGTGACTTGGAATCTTGGGGGAAGCCTGAGCAAACAGGCTGTTCTCCCATCAGTTTCCAGTGGCTGACGGATGTTTCTGTTTTGTCATTGAGAGTCCTACTGTAGAGCTTCCCGGTGGAAACAGGGGCCAGACCTGAGCCTCAGAACAGAGACTCCCAACCACACACGCTTTATAAAAAATACTGCCATGCCTCAGGGCCTCCCTCCCAAGCCTCGTCTGAAACGGGCTCACTGGTGTCCCAGACTTGTGGTCAACAGGGGGTGCTGTAGGGATGTAGGGAGGCATCTCATGGCCCGCACGGTGCCTCTTAGAGGACATTTACCGTCTATGGAAGACACCTAAGGTGGTGTGGGTCCCTGTCTCCAAAGACTATATTTCTCACGCACAGCCCACGTGCAACTTTGATTTTAGCGGTAGAGTGTGTAAGCCAATTCAGTGAAATGTCGCAGGCCAGGCGAAAGGGTGAAAGACCACACAGACAGCTGACCTCTCCTCACCGGCTGGGCCGATGACCCTTGGGCTCAGTCTCCCTCTAAAACACGTTGAAACGTGCTTGAAAAGTTCACTTTTATGTCTCCTGAAACATGAGAGCCTAGACTAATGCCTCTGGAGGGGAAAGCATTGTTTTTTGAGATCTGTATCCGTGGTATTGCTCACAAATTAGGAAAAGTTGTTCTTTAGTTTCTGTTCTGTCGTTTTCCCACAAGCTTTGGCACATACCGAGGCAATGCAAACATCCGCCACTGGCATTTGTCTGTCTCCAGGCTCCTGGCACTCACCTGCACGGCGCTCCAGCCTGCAGCCCTCTCCGTGCGTGCGTCATCGGCCTCGTCCACCCCATTCTCCTCCAATCACTCCCTCCTCCTGACTCCAGGTGAGCACAGGGGGTGTGGTTGCGCGGTGAGGGCCGTCCGCTTTGTCTGGCAGGCAGTGGGGATTGCTGCTCTCGTCTTTGACGTTCTGAGCTCAGGTGTGAGCCCAACCGAAGAGGAGGTAACGGCAGGGTGGCCCCGTGGGTTCACTGACCATGAGAACCCAGGATTCCCGAGGGACTCCTGGTATCTGCTCTGTCATCTCCCTGCAGCTCAGCCCCCTTCCCCAACCCTGGGCTGCACCCTGGATGCCCTCAACTCTTTCCTGGGTCCATAAGACATGGAGCCTTGGAAGGAAACATAAAGCAACAACCCCCTTTTTCCCGCATCAGAGCCACAGACTCAAGGCAGGGCTGTGAGACCCACACAGGCACAACCACCAGACGAGCTGATGCATGCACATTCCACACCCGAAAGTCTGCTGCACCGACATGACATCCATCAAAATAAATCCACGCGGGCAGAGGCTGCTGTGCCTGGATGATTGAGGCAATGTATGTAAAGACATGTTATCTTACTTTTTAAAATGGTTATCTGCTCTCCCAGACCCTTCAACTGGGATCATCGTCTAGATAAGAGGAGATAATGACAGAAAGTAAGTGGACCCAGGAAACGCGGCACCAGCCGCAGTGAAGTCCGCACCGGAGCACAGGACTCTCCTGCTTCGGGCCGTACGTATGTGTCCTGCCCATGCGCTTGGTGTGTCGGTGCTGCTGGGTTGGCCCCATCAGTCCTTCTGCAGCCTTGGGGTAGTGCTTCAAGCTGGTTGGTGCCCTCTTTTCTCTGCTTGATCCCTGGAATTCTAATAGCAGACACTTCCCTTCCCTCACCCAAGACCTGGTCCTTACCTCTGCTCGAGCTTTCGTTCCTCAAGAACAGAACTCCGAGGAAGGGTGATGTGGTTTGTTAAAGTTCCCCAGTATTTGTCCACTTCCATCTTACTGCTCATGGCGTCTCAGAGATCCCACAGTCGCAAACCCCCGGCAGCGTCCTGGCACCTGGCATCTGCCTGCAAAGCGTCAGAAACGGCTGGGAATCCGCTCCTTGTCCATTTCTAGACAAATCTTCACGCACTTGACGTCACTTTTGTCTGATTGGAAGATGCGTGTAAGTGCTCTGGTTTCCGAGTTTGGCGTGAGAAACGTAGGGTTCTCCGGGCATGGTTGGGGGGCTTCTTCACCATTTCCCACTGGGCTCAGATTCCGGCCACGACCGAGACAAAGCTAAGCCTTCTCATGCAACGTGGAAGCGTAGTGACTGCCTGGGGAGTGTGGAGGGGACTGTCAGTGTTTCCTAGTTACTGCCCTTCCTGCATACCGAAGGGAGAGGCCACTTAGGGGAACTTCTCTTCTCTGTAATACTTCTAGGTCTTCCCAGTCTTGAATTTGAGTGGACTTCTCATGTCACATTCACTCCAGTCCTTCCTGGAGCGTTGTAAAATTAGAAACCTGGACTCAGCAGCCACCCCACCCACTCTTTGAATCGGGACACCGGGAAACCCGTTATTACTGATGTGATCTTACCATCTTAAATCAGTCCTTTCTTTCAAAAATACATGACACTTTCACAGCCATATTTTAGCATCAGGAAAAGCCATGCTTCTAGGGTTTTGTCTTCAGATTGTGTGTGTCATGCCTAATGTGTAGGCCATATTAAAAGGTGAACGCACTGAAGGATCAACCCTGCCACCTTGGATGGTCTCCATTTTGACCCTGTTGCCCATGGAGAGGTATCCTACCCTTTTGGCTCTTTTGCCCAGGTGGTCCAGGATTGTCTGTAGCTCAGGAAGCTGGACTGACCCCATATCTTGAAAGACAAGACCAGGAACCAGGGGTGAGGCCAGGAGTCTCACTCAGCCTTTTCACGGTCAGGCTGGGCCTTCACATACGTACTTCGAGATGGCCCCAGAACACACATTCTTTTGTCCATCTGTTGACACCATCATCCTCTTTCATCAAGGTGGTCTCTTTCCTCAGGGCATACGTGACATTGGATGCTTCACTGGGTTGTCTTCTCCCCTACACCTGCCCCTGCCACAGAGCCATTTCTTAAGTCACAGTGGGAAAAGATGCCAAGACACCTGCCTGCTGTCTTGAGCCATTCTTGTTCCAGTATGTGAGTTCTTAAGACACGACTCACATACGCCATTGGAGAGAAACAGCCTGATCTGGATCACCGTAATGCGCGGATCAGTCAGTCATCCTCTAATTCAACAAAATTATTTGTTCAACTTCTACCACACTGGCAATACAGTCAGAGGCAAGGTGGGCACAGTTATGCCCTTGTGGGTTTCACGTTCTGCAGTGGGAGGAAGCGGATGGTTAATGTGAAAGCAAACAAAAATCATTCCCAGAGAGAAAAAGCAGTAGGAAGAAAGAGCAGAGTGATGGGGTCGGGGCAGAGAAGGAGGGAGGGGAAGGGAGAGAGTGGGGGGATTGAGGGGGAAGAAAGAGAGGAAGGGGTTGTCTGCATCCCCTCCCCCTGCCACCTGTCACCTACTGGGAAATTACCACTTGCTGCCTGAGGATGGTCTGGTGTAGGGTGCAGCAGGAAGGCCTTAAGTCTTAGCTCTTGGATAAACATGCAGTGCAGCTGAGGATAAGACATTGCAGTTGTTACAATGCATGGTTCTCCACCAGATCCCTCAGCCATTCCAGCAAGAGTGGAAGCAGAGGGGCAGGTTCAGGGTGAGGTCTGCTGCCCTGGTGATGAGCTTGCCCCATCCCTGGGCGCTGGCTCTGCCCCAGCCCCTCCCCGTATTGGTCCCATCTGTCGGGTCGCCAGGCCAACCAGGTCTTAAGTCAGCCAAGTCTCAAGGAGGATAAGGGGGTTGGAGGACAGAGACTTGGCCCTCAGGGCATGGGCACCATGGGGGTGCCATTCCTCTTGGTGCCAGAAGGCAGCTGCCTCTCCAGAAGCTCCCCCAGCACTGAGCGCACTTAGCGGCATCCTTCTTCAACAGCATCTGCTTTTAAGTAAGCAGCGATTCCTAACCATGCCGTGATTCATGTAATTTTTGAGTGGTTACTTTGGTGCAGTTTGTCAATTTGCTCTGCCGTACTGTTTTTTGATTGTTTGTTTGTTTTCCAGTGTAAATAGCACAGCCCACATAAATGAGCCAAACTCATCATCTGAGGATCTTTGATTATTCTTCCCCACTTATTTTACATCGACGTGCCGCCTGCTAGGAAGATAAACTCCCTCTTCTTTGCTCACTCTGAGCCGAGCTCTCTGTGTTAGTTATACTCGGCCTTATCTGAGGGTTCCAAAAAGGTCTTAAATGATTGTTTGGGGTTTTAAAACATGCTACCAGCCCTTCCTTCCAAAGAACATGAAGCATGGAGCTGTGTTTTTGTGTTTCTGGGTTTAGAGCTTGTATTTGGATGTAAGGTGTGACTAAAAACAGGTCTAGGCAGAGAACCTCTGTCTTTTAAATCACCCCAGCCCTCAGTCAAACAGAAAGAATGAGCATCTTCTGACCTCAAATCATTCTAGAAAGGTCTCAGCTAGTGAGCACGATAGCCAGTCTCCAGAGTTCATACTGGTTGCCATGTGACCAAGCCATCCCTAGCTAGGAAGCTTAACTCTTTGCACTACCTCCCTTTATGCCGAAGGGCCCACAGGAACATGGGGACGCTTGCACTTTGTCCGAGGAGCGGCCCCACCCGCCTCCCCGCCTGAAACACAGAGAACAGCCAGCTTCGTGCAGAAGCCCCCAAGCGTCCCGTCTTCTGTCTTATTTCACTTTGGTTGCAGGGGGTTAAATACATAGGCCACAGCTGACTAAGATAGCGGTGGGCACAATGGCCCTCAGAATATCCAGGAGCAAGACAGGCGATGTTAGTCTTGGGGTCCCTAAGGCAGTACAGTGTGAGGAGGGAGGTTCTCTCCATCGATTCCGAAACAAAGCAGCCGTGAGTCCCCACCCCACACCTGTAAACGCACAGCCCATGCCCCATTGTAAAGGTGACTGAAGAGAATGGTCAGCTTGGTGGTGACGGGCCTGTCTTGGAGCTAAAGGCGTGAAATGAGTCCTCCCTGTAGCTCCATAGCCTTTGCTTCTTGATGGATTCCCTGCTAAATGTTCTAAGAGTTACTGTACCTAGAATCAAGAGAGCAGTTTTGAATGAGCCATAAATCTAAGTCATATGTAAGGGGCATAATATAAATTAGGCCAAGCTTCCCCATCTGGGACACACACATTTCTAGAGTTTAAACACTAGTGAGTAGTGGGGGAAGGGAACAGCGACCGTCTGTATTAATGGCCATATAAATGATCTACATGTCTTCTCATGTAGGCTGGAACCAGAACCTATGTATGCCGTAGATAACAGTTGATTAAATGGGTTAATGTGCTAAGCCAAGAGAGTTCTTAAGACATATGCATGGGACTGGATTAATTCTTGTCTATATCTTGGATTCCATAGTAAAACATCTGTTGAGTTACATGCGGCAGGAAAGGATGCAGGGAGCATTGGACTGTAGGAAATTATCCTTTATACAAGTTAATTAGTTTTGTCTCTGGTGGCTCTCCCTTAAAACAGAATCCCCTGGAGACCCAGGTTTTCATGTTGTAATTCCACACCCAAATATTTGCAACACGAAATAACAACTCCTTAGAGACTTCAGTCTTGCATGGGCACAAGCAGCTCACACTGGTTAGCTTTGGTCAGATTTCGTCATTTCTGCAACAGAATTTCTTGGTGTTGGTGTTGATGTTGATAGCTTCTGGGTTGGCAAACTGGCAGTTCACTCTAGTCGTACTGAATTTGGCAAGTTCTTGTACCCAGAAAACTGGGGATAGCTTTGGCCATGGGGGGAGCAAGAACACCAGGCAGTCCTAAGCTCTATTTTTTTTTCTTTTTGGCATCATTGTGTACCATGAAGACTCACAGCCACTACTAATGCGGCATGGGGGGCACTTTGCGGACCCCCAGCATAATCGTTTGAAATCATCGTACAGGGAACTGCAGGGACCAACACCATTGTACCAATCCCTGGGCCAGTGTTTCATTTCCTGATAGAATGATCCCATTCCTGTTCACTTTTCAGTTGTCCCAAGCCAAAAGGGAAAATTTGAAAACCACTGTGACACCCCAACCCTAATTTCCAGCCTTTGGAGGGCTCACCTGGGGCATGGGAGAGAAAGGACTTTGTTGAAGTCTCAGGCTGCTGAGAACCATGTATGTGTATAGGAGCAAGCTGATGGCATGGCTCTTGACAAGGTCTTCTAGAGGGCAGCAGCTGCTGCTCCCAGAGGAACCCTCTCCTTTTGCCTCCACAGTCTATTCTGGGGTGGAAACGCCATTCTCTATTATTTCTCTTGCATACATGTGGATTTCTAATACCAAGTTCTGTGACTGCCTAGACCACTTACAGTCTATGAAACAATATGGAAGGCTCTTTCTTGAGTGTGCAGCACGTCAACAGGAACTTGACCCTACAAACTGTGGGGAGCAGGATTCTCTAAGGTGCTCTTAGATATGGTGTCACTTCCACATACAAGCACAATTCTCTCAGTTAAGGGACTGGAAGACAAGTGGGGCAACTGGTTTCAAAAAGCCCATGGGTGTGCCAGACGGGGTGTCTGGCCACACCCTCCTTGAATTTAACTGCCACAGTCTATCTGCAGACGTTTTTTATTCTGTTTCTTGTTTTTCACTTGTGTTTGCGTTGCTCGCTCTGAAGCCAGAGGGTGAAAGGCCCTGGCAAAGTTAGTTATCAGTCAACTGATGATAACCGTGGTCCTTAAAGATGAATTTCCAGCCCGAGGTTTCACACAGAGGCTCTGCGAACGTCTCAGGATCTGTCACATGTCATGTTGCTTGGTGTGAAGACAGAAGAACAAAGTCCATGTCAGTTTCTGCTCCTTCAAACGGTGTGTTGATATGAAACATTAGGACCTGGCAGAAACATGTGCCTAGTTTGCAGCACCAAATGATGGTCTTCTCAGAGTTTTTCTTTCTTTTATTTTTTTAAATTTCCTCTTCTGGCAGCCCCATTTGGATCATTCCCTCTCTTTCTTTCCTGGAGAAACAGGATGGCAGGTGGTGGAGCCCAGAGCGGGGCCACCCTCCAGCTAAAATGATTTAAATGGAAAGGAGAATGACAGCAAAGTCCCACGTGAACTTTAATGACCTTATCAATGACGTTTACTAACTTACCCTTGGTACCTGGATTGATGAGACATGAGTGGGACTAAAAGCCAGGATCAGGTTGCTCCACACATTTGCAAAGCAGGAGTCCCGGGAATATGAGTTAGACCCAGAAAGTATTGCACTGGGCATTGAAGGAAGCGTGAGGCCATGCATTGATAACAGTTTTAGAGTCTCTTTTACATTATTTTTTTAAAAAGAGCCACGTTTACTGCAAACCATTTAGAAAATGCCAATAACCAAACAGAAGGGAGATGTCTGAAATCTTCCAACTGTTTAATTCTGTGGAAACTTCACCAAAGGCTGAATGCGTGGGGGACAAGTCACACCGATCTCACCATGTTTAGCACCAGGGACAAGTCTGGCTCCAGTGTGTGTTCCGTGAAGTCTGATTCGCTTTCAAATGCATCTGTACCAGCTGAACTTGTCAGGCACTAAACTTCCTGTTGACCATTAGAGTGTCCGTGTTCAGTGGAAAAGGCGGTCAACCATTTGGATGTTTGGCTTCTCTCAACATAAAGCATTGGCCATTAGGCACATCTGGGCATTGGTGTGGAATACACAGGATACTCAGAGAAACATCCAAATTATTGACTGGGTTTTTCCCACAGGGCATCTATCTAAGAGTCACAGATCTGAGAAACAGAAGGACCCAGGTCCACATTGATGCTCCTAGTATGTTCAGATAACTCTTGAATTCACAGGGTCTCATTGCATTTATTTAAAGATGGAGCCCATTGTCCCCTCCTCCTCCTCCTTCTCAGCTCACCTATGGAACTAGAAATTCATGAACCCGAAGCTGAACCACGAGACAAGAAATTCAACAGCAACGGCCACACGGCCGATTTCTTCACAGGTTTTAGAACTTTGTTTCCCCCAGCCCCTTCCTCATGTATACCAAAACTGGGTTTATTTTCATTTTCCTAAATTATTTTCTGATACAATAAACTGTTACCTGTTTATTTATACTTTTACAAGGAGCATTTGTTATTTTTCAAAAGGAAAACAAAAGCCTCTCTGTTTTCATGTTCTCCGTGTATCTATACCACAGCTGTCTGTATAGACATATTTATATATCATCTTCTTGAGAGAGTTAACCTCCTGTAGTTTAATGTTGTGGTTCTTTTCTTTAAATGCATATCATAATCATGTTAATAAACAAAAAAAATGACACAATATATGTGGGTGGGGGGCGGGGGGCAGGTGGCTGGGTGTGATTTCCGTACAGGTGAACTTTTATTCCAGATTTTTTTAAGTTGTTTCTGTATTTCAAAGCTATGTATTTGGAAAACATTGTAAATGAAACACTATATTAACTTTCCTGTGTATATTTAGTACTCTGATGTTGCTATTAAAAAAAACATAATATGAAAAAAAAAAAAGAAGAGAAAAAAAGCATGACCATGAGTGCAGGCCATGACCTCACAAGGACTTATTTTTATGTCATCTGTTTATTTTTTAACAGTATTGCCTGAGACCCCCTCTAAGAACATGGGCGTTGTTTCCGTGCCTGTGGTTCAGAGTCCAAGATTTCCTCCCGGAATCTTCATGACTTCCACAGCAGTGCTTCGCCCAGTTAAACAACTCCAAAAACACTTTCTGTTCTCAGTGTCTGGGCCCTGGGGTTGCTTTTAATGGAGTCTGAGTGAACCAGGCAGGGTCTACCACATTGGATCTGAGACCACACAGGCCCAGAAGCTCAGGGTTGGGGGGTTCCAGTGGCTCTTTTATGGGCCGTCGCAGGCCAGCAAATGTCTTGCAAAGATTTCCTGCAGAGGAAGCCGTGCCCTGGGGAAAAGGTGGGCCCAAGGTTTGTAATTGTGGGCTGATGCCAAGGCAGGACATTCCAGAGGGCCTCCAGGATCAGAGCCAGGAGACTCCTCACACCCTCACAGGATTTGCATAGTGCAAAAGAGAGCTCTGTCCACTTCAGACATGCTCGGATCAGGCACAGGAAGTGGGAGCAAGGCCCCTGCCTCTAGGCCAGCAGTTCTCAATGTGGGGGGATCCTCACCCGCCCCCAGCATCAGGCAATGTCTGGAGACATTTCTGGTTGTCACAATGGGGACAGGGATGCTACTGGCATCAGTGTGAAGACGCTATCATGCTGCTAAGCACCCCACATAGTGCATGACAGCCCCCCAACATTGTCTTCCAGCCCCAGAGGCTGAGGTTGAGAAGCTCGCCCCTTAGACTGGGTGGGATGCTGCACTTGGCTTTGCCCCTCCTGGAGGCAGGATGTCTTTTGCCCTGATGTGGATGTAAAGGTGGAGCCTTCACATCAGCTGTCCCTGGGCCAGCTGGAGCTAAGCCTTGGGGTATGAGAGCCAGGCTGTGGGGTAGCCTTGTGTTCTAGTGAACCCTGCCCTCAGCCCCAGGTCTACTCTATACCTGCTAAGCACCTTTTAACCTGTCAGTGTCTTGTCACATATTTGAAATTACCTGAACATATCACCAAGGTCATATGCATCATCCATGTATGACTTTGCCCCATTTGCCAAATGGGGCAGACCAAGCAACACAGGGTCACGGCTGGTTAAGGGTCCCTAGGCCAGGAGGGGGTTCCAGTGGACCAGAGCTCACCTAACCCACCTCGGCCCCAACCATAGCCTCACACACCTCCAGAGACATCCCCAGCACCTGGTTATCTCCTCTTTCTCTCTTTCTCTTTCTTTCCTTTTTTTCTTTCTTTCCTTTTTTTCTTTCTTTCTTTCTTTCTTTCTTTTCTTTTCTTTTTCTTTCTTTTTCTTTTTTGTTTCTTTTTCTTTCTCTCTCTCTCTCTCTTTCCTCTTCCTTTCTTCTCTTTTCTTTTCTTTTGAGACAGGGTCTTACTGTATCACCCAGGCTGGAGTGCAGTGGCACAATCATAGTTCACTACAGCCTCAAACTCCTGGGCTCAAGCAATCCTCCTTCCTCAGCCTCCTGAATAGCTGGGAATACAGGTGTAGGCACCACGCCCATCTAATTTTTAAACTTTTTTATAGGAACAAGGTCTCATTCTGTTGCCCAAGCTAGTCTTGAACTCCTGGCCTGACGCAATCCTCCTGCCTCAGCCTCCCAAAGCACTGGGTTTCAGGCATGAGCCGCCACATCTGGTCTGGCCCCTCTTCTTTCTTAAAGCCATTGTCAAGGGCAAGGACTAGTCACAGAAAGATGAGGGGGAGAGGTGAGTCAGAGCCACGGTCACGGATTCGGTCAACAAACACCCAGAGCTGATCTGCAGGTAGGAGGAGCACATACCCCGAGGGCCGGCAGAGCTGGAGAAACGCAGCCTCAGCTGCCTCCGAGACACAGGAGTGCCGACGCCTGAACGCAGAGTGAAGCGCCTTCCTTACAAGCCTGGAAAAAGCAGCATTTCCCCTTAATTAGCTCTGGAGAGCAGGTGGCGCTCCTCCCCAGCCCCCATCCCTCACCTGCCTCAGAATCGATGGACAATGTACCCGGCGCCTCATCCAGCACGAGGCGCAGGGAGCTGGTGACAAAAGCACTTCCGTTCCAACCTTCTCGGCATCCTGCAGTGCCTTTGTCTTTCTCCTGATCCCCATCCTGGGAGCTTCCGCTTGTCTGTGAGACCAGGGGCTGGCAGAGGGCGGAGGTGACCGCTGGCTCCCCAGGGCACACACCCTCCTGAGTCAGTGAGGGGCCTAAAGTCCTCAGCCACACTGATGAATGGGATACAAAACTGTCTCTAACGAGCAGAAAAAAAACAATACCACTTTGGTCATTTAACTGATTTAGACAAATCAACAGCCTGGACACCATTAAAATAAACTCAGTTTGCTCACTGGTGGGAGGGGGAGATTGGAAGTCTAGTATCCGTGTGCTTAGAGCATTTGCCTTTGAACCGAAGCCAACACAATAAATACGGGGTCCCTGTGTGACTGAGTAAGTTTGGCAGAGCTGCATGCAGTGGGCTTCAGAACACACAAGCAGAACAGAAACCCCGTGCACAGAACGAGGCTGTGGGGACTTCCCTCCAGCATGGTGAAGGCAGGCTGGGTGTCAGGACGGGCTGAGCCCACTACGGGTTCTCCCCAGCAACTATCCCTACTAACTGTGGGGGAGAGGGGGCACGGAAGGCAGGAAATATGATTTTGGGGAGCTAGGGGCTCCCCAGATCCCTCAAGTGAAGACCATTCAATAGGCTAAGAGTCAAAGGTACACGCTGAGTCTTCTCCAAAAACTAACTGGAACCAACAGCCCAGGCTGATCCCAAGTAGGGAGAGACCCTGGGACTCCGGATCCTGTTAGTTTGCAGATGCTGACTGCGTCTGTCATGACTCATAATAAGTGCTTGTTCAAACTGATGCATCTCCTGGGCTTTATTCATGGGCGTTAACTTCAGAGCTGAGAAATGAAGTTCTAAGGTGTGAGGACAGGTTCCTTCAGGACAGCGGTTCTCAGGGGAGGACTTCCTGCCCGGAGAGATTGAGCACCGCCTGGGGACATTTGGGTTGTCATGACTAAGTAGTACGAAGGGCACGGACGTCTAGAATTTAGAAGCCAGGGATGTCATCACACGCCCTGTTCTTCACAGGACAGTCCCACCACAAAAACATTCCTGCCGCAAATGTCAACAGTGCTGACGTTGACAGCAGCATTCTCGGAGATGTTGAAGTCGACCTGCTTCGTGCAGAGGGCCGTTGTGAATCTGCACTGCTCATCGGGTCTTGCCCAAGCCAGCAGCTTCCTTAGGGCTCAGCAGGGTTATCTCAGGAGGCAAAGTGTGAGCTCTCCTTTCCCAGGTTTGTGTTTTGTTTTGTTTGGTTTGGTTTGAAGTCTGGGTGTATTGGTTTTCTATGGCTCCTGTAACAAAACAGCACAAGCTGGATGGCTTAAAACCGTGGGAATTTATTGCATCACAGTTCACAGTTCTGTAAGCTGGCAGGCTGAGACCCAGAGGGACAGAGCTGGGCACCCTCTGAAGGCACGGGGGAAAGGTCTGCTCCAGGCCTCTCTCCTGCTTTTGGTGGTTACTTGGCATGTGGCAGCCTCAATCCAGCCTTCATACGGCACTTTCCCTGTGTGTGTGTCTGTCCACTTTTCCCCTTTTAGTAAGGACACCAGTCATACGGGATTGGGTCCCACCTTTCTCAGGTAGGACCTCCTCTGATCTGTCCAGACTCTGTTCTCTATGTGTTCTCTCCTCCAAAGTTCTCCCCGTCTTAACGAATGGCACCTGCAATGTCCCTATTTCTAAATAAGATCACATTCGGAGCTGCTGGGGGTGAGGACTGCAGCATGTGCATTTGGTTCGGCGGGGTGGGGGGGGGGTTGACACAATTCAACCCACGACCCTGGGGAATCAGAGATGCCATCACTTGTATAGAAACCTGCCCCACTTTTCTTTGTTCTGCATCTATCCTGAGAAACTGTGAAGGACCTCAGACAACGAAGGGTGCAGAGTGCTCAGAAAGGAGGTTCACATTCCTTCTCCTCCCCGGACTGAAGCTAGGGGTCTCGTCCAGGAAACTGGGGATGGTGGTGGCCTCACCTTTTAAAGCCAAGGCAGCTGGGCTTCAAAAGGAGAAGCAGCTTCTTCCTAAAGTGACGGTCCCCAGAATAGGGCTTGTGTTTTGGTTTCAGGTTGCCAGATAAAGGTGAAGCAGCTGCCACGGTCATATGCTGTCATAAAACTTAGAAACAAGGAGAGCAAGGAAAGCAGAATACGTAACTCCTTGCACAGAGAACAGCTGCAAATGCAGAGCTTTGCCTCTTTTTTTTTTCTTTATTTGCGTCTATGATGTCTTATTTCTGTTTCACTTCTTCCCTGAATTTCTGAGCTTCCGATCTGGCTCTGGCACACTTCATCTGGCAGCACGAAGACTGCCCCCCAATTAGGATCTGCCGCACTGCCAGAGGGAAGGAGGCCGCACCGCTGGAGGGACACTTGGCCACGTGCCTGTGACCCAGCATTCCTTCACCTGCTCACCTTTAGCAAAAGGGTCTGAGTTTGCTAAGGAAGCCTGTTATCTACCCAGACTCCGTTCTCTATGTGCCCTCTTCTCCAAAGTTCTCCCCATGTTTTCTAACTCTTCAGCCTTGAACTTGGCAGAAGTGATGCAGCAAAATCTCTGCCCCCTCCCCCACCACCACCATCACACCGAGGCTGCGGTTCTCCAGACTGGCAGCGTTCCTAGGAGTGAGGCTGCAGGCGCTAATGCAGGAGGCAGAGTGGGATGGAGAGGAGTCAGCCTCAGCAGCGGGGGGCAGAGTTTGGTTGTCCTGCTCCGGTGCTTGCACCTCTGCCCACAGTCAGGTCCAGAAGCCTGTAGGTCCCCAGAGTGTCCTTGCTGCTGAAGACAGCAGGCTCAGTTCACTTGTTCTCTTTGGAATGTGTGGACCTCCTGCTGATAGTTTTATAGACCATCACCCAGAGTGTGGTCGTTGAGAGCAACTCTATGCAAACCATCGCTTCTGCAAACCTACAAAATAATGAGCTGTTGATAATGACACTGAATGAGCCGTGGACACAGGCTAGACCTTCCCGGGACCACAAACCACCTCCCACTGACGGATCCATTAATACCCGTGGGCCTCGTGGGGCCTGTCATCACCAAAGGCAGCTGGGTGGGGAGAGCATCCTCAGGCTTGAGAACACTTGGCGTTGATTTCGTTAAAGCTGTGCGTCGAGACGGTTCCGCCTGAGACCCGGGTTATCTCATATCCTCTCCAAGTCGGCAGGGGATCCTCCATCATGCTGGCTTGCTTTGGATCAGGGAGGAAAAACCATAATGAAGCCATATTTTAGGCATCTGGCTGAGCTTTGTTCTTTCTTTGAGAAAGGAAGCCATAGCACAATTGCCCCGAAGACAAGGCAGACACCCAATTTCCTGAACCAGACCCTTGCTGGCTTGGACACCGTGCCTCGTGGCTGAGTCATGGTTGGGGAGTGAGTGTCTCTCAGCCCAAGATCTCATGTATGATAACATTATGCAGGAAAATAATGAGAACCATTGAAAGATGTTGCTCACTTTGGGACTGAATTACTACCTAAATCAAACTGACAGTGGGCAGGGGGCTTGTGGAATGAAATTAAGGAGGAAGCTGTATTTCAACTGGGAAATGCTAGGTGCTCTCCAGGAGAGCAAGGCTCCTCTAAATGAAATACAACCCTGAGCTCCCGTTCCATCCTCTGTGATTTATCAGAACTGAGGAGGCTCGTTTGAATGGTTCTGAATGTTATTTTCAAAAGCAAATGAACATCTCATTCTGGAATCAAGACACAGGAAACTGTCTTAGGAGGATCTGGTACTGGGAGAGACAGGAAGCAGTGCTGAGATCTGTATGATGTCTTCTATATTTAAGCTCCAGTTCAAGGCAGGCTGGAGGGACACGTGGAGGAGGGAGACCCTCAGGTCTTGGTGGGGTGGGGGTGGCACCTAAGGCTTTTCCTCGAGTGTTAATGGGCATTAGACTCGTCTTCTGTGGTCAGTGTGTGGTGGAGAGGGGCCAGAGACTGAGGAGCAAGGGTGACACACCCAGAGAAATGTGGGGCACACCAGCCCAACTCAACCCCCACCCCTTCCCCAGGTGGGTCCTAGACCACACTCCGTGTAGATCACTCCTTCCCCTCCTCTTCCTGCCTGTCCAGTCCCAGGTGGCAGAACCTCCACTGTACAAATCAGAATCTTCACTAGTTCTACTTAAAAGGAGGTAAAAGATGATGGCCTTTCAGTTTGATATGGTTTGGCTCTGGGTGCCCACCCAAATCTTGCCTTGAATTATAATCCCCACGTGTCATCGGAGGGACCTGGTTTTCTACCCATGCAGGGCCACTGGGAGGAGGAGGAGGAAGATAAGGGCTGATGTCTTCCATGGACCATTTGCATCCAAAACCCGGGGGCTGGTACGTCTCCTCTTTTCATCACCCTCTTTCCACACGCCACCTTTTCTCTATGTTCTCTCCTCCCTTCTCCCTCTCCCCCACCTACCGGAATCTCACCTTCGCTGGTTTGAATCGGGCCTGCCTTTGAGAGCTTATAAAGGGGAGCCCCAACACCTCCTTGAGTGGAACATTTCTGCTTCCCTTCTGGTCTTTGCTAGGAAAACACAGTGTACCCTGCTGGGGGAGCTGCTGGAGGTGAGGAGGGGAAGAGCGAATGTCTTGAAGCCAGGGAGCCTGCAGCTTTGTGGGGAGACATGAGTTTCCTCCTCCTCCTCCATGGTGGCATCGCGAGGGTGCAAGCCCTTCCAGACCGCAGACCCAGCACCAAGCGGAGGGCTTGCATGGCCTCATTTATTCACCATGCTGTGAAGCAGGCATTAGTATCATCCAGCTCTACAAACAAAGAACCTAAGTCAGAGAGAGGTTGAGGAACTGCCCTGGGTCACACAGCCTGCTTCAGCCCAAACAGTCCAACCTCAGCGCCCCCACGCTTCTCCCCGCTGCTAAACTACCAGCCAAAGACCCACCCTAAAATGACAGGTGCCGGTGGCGGCTGGGTGGCTTCTGGCCTAGTCCTCTAGAAAAGGGGTCATCTTCCACCAGCATTCTTTGAGATCTTACAAGTTCTGGAAAGAAGTATCATCGGGAGAAGGGGGGAAACAGAGTCACATACATAAACAATACAAGACAGCATGTGATTCCTGCACGTAAAAGTTACAGAGGAGAGGGGCTAGGAGCCCCGAGAGGGGATGGAACCTATAGGCCAAGTGACCAGGAGCCCCACGTGGGGGAGGGTCCTGCACCTTCCCTTTTGGATTTGCCTCCCTAGGACACGCTGTGCAGACGTTCTACCGGAGCAGTCAATGCCCCTCTGGGAAGGTCCCCAGGCACCAGACTTGTCCCTGAAGACCAGGCTGGGCTCTGGTGGAGAAATCCTCCTTGAGCTTCATCACAGCCTCCGTGGTGGAGGTCGGGCCCCTGAACAAACCGCTTCCTGTGCTGCTCAAGCCACCGTGTCTACCCCCTGCATCCAGACAAGGCTTCATGCGGTACCCCCACCTCCCATCTTCCACCCTCCTTGTCACCTTGGCTGTGTGAGATGCCCCAACACCTGCTTGGCCCTTACACACGTGGCTGGCTGCAAGGTCAGGGTGTGAGATACAGTCGCCGGCTGTGAGCAGACAGTGCATGGCCCATGCCTGTGGCTCACCCTGCACATCGTGTCTGGAAGCTCCCTCTGGAAGCACAGGGCTCAGCTTCCCCAGAGGCTGCCACACGATGCCAGGTCATTTAAACTGAGGGGCAAACTTTGAGAGAAGGGAAGAAAGAAGGAGCTGTGGATAAATTATTCTCCTTTCCTCTCCCTAATGGATTGCTCCAATGACGGCATTGCTAGGTGGTTTCTCTGGAGAATTCCAGCCTGACCAAGCCAAGGTCACTGGGAGGCTGTGGCCAGCACCACTCGCCATCACTTTGTATTTGTTTTCCTCCACCCCTACCAGCTTCCTTTCCTCCAAACGGTTTCACTCCCAGAATTACACTCCATGCAATAAAGCATCAACACGTAAGTCCTGCAGGGCCTCATGTTCACACTAGGATGGGAAGGTATCCAGGGACACTGTGGATGGTAGCGATGTTAGGAAACCGGAAGGAGACCAGTCTGCCACAGAAGTTTGTCCAGGGTAGAGTTTCTAAGGGGCTATTGGGATGGGTCAAGGCTGCAAATGGAAGGCCTTGATGCTGAGCTCGGACACCTCAACTTCATTCTGTAGGCCAGCGGGGAGCACACTGGGTCAACTGGACAAGAAGCATACTTCGGATTCGACGGGTCTCATGTTAGAGGGTGTCCCAGGTGGCCCAGATGTGCCCCACTTGGGCAGAATCACATCTTCAGGAGTAAAGGAGCGCTTTGTGCTTTTGAGCAAGGAAGGGCTATGTACAGGGCTGAATTTGAAGAAAGAGATGCAGGCAGTGGGTTGAGTGGGAAGCTAGACAAGAGCCAGCAGTCCAGAGAGGAACCTTGAGAACAGGCAGCCAGACCAACAGGCCACTTGAGGAAGACCCATGGCCAACGAGGAGGACGTGTGGGAGGAGCAAAACACATGGCTATTTCCACAGCCAACTGGGGTCCTCAGCAGGAAACCAGATGTCTGTGCTGGAAAATGTCCACACACGGCTGCTCGGAACCCAAGCCAGGGCCTGGCGGTGTGTGTACCAGTCCCAAAGACAGTAGGGCCGGGCAGGGGCAGAAGGTCTTATGGTGTGGAGGAAACAGACACCTGAATCCTGGCCAGGTCAAGAGAGTCCCATTACCCCAGACTCTCCTCCAGGGTAGCTCACCTCTTGCACACCACCCACTGGACTGGAACAGCAGTCATCTCTGTCTCAAGCTAGCAGGAAGGCAGCCAGATAGGAAGAAGACGCATGTGCTGGTGAGTGAAGATGGAGGAGCCAGAGCAGAGTGAGGGAGCTTCCCAGTCCTGAAGAAGGCAAGGGGGACCACCCAGGCATGAAGACACCAGCACTGGGGAGGCCAGCGCTCCACACGGGTCAGGGATCCCCCATCAGAAATGGCTCTGAACCCTCCCCTGTCTCTATCTCTCCTACATTGCTATGATTTGAATGCTTTTGTCCTCTGCAAAAAGTTTTGTTGAAACTGAATCCCCGGTGCAATGCTGTTAGGAGATACGGCCTTTTGGGAGGGTTTGGACCATGAGGATCTTCCCTCATGAACGTATTAACACTTCTCTAAAAACGGCTTGCAGGGTGGGTGGGGAATTCACTCTTTTTGCTCTTCTACTATGTGAGGGCACAATGCTCATCCCCACTTTCCCTCCCATTGACTATGTGAGGACACGGCAAGGAGGCTTCACCAGGTACCAGATGCTGTTGCCTTGATCTTGGACTTCCCAGCCTCCAGAACCGTGAGAAATAAATTTTCTGGATTTTATAAATTAAATAGCCTGTGATATTTTCTTGTAACAGCATAAATGGATGAATGCACATGCTGTTCTAATCAAGCCTCACTAACCTACACCCGGTCCGTCTACACCGCATCCTTATTGGAGTGCTCACCTCCTCACCTCTTCTTCACATTGCCATCTCAAATATGACCTATAATATTCTCTGCACAAAACTTCCCGTGGCTCTCAATTGGTCCAGATGCCTTAACAGAGCTCTAAACTCATTCATCTTCTTTCTTTGTGACAGTCCTGAGGAAGGGCTGGGGTTCATTTCATCCACTCACCCAGGAAATAGACACCATTGAAATCACTTTTTGCCAAAACAAAACAAAACAGAAAAGCAATCCCTTGGAAACTGACAACTGGTGGGGATGGCAGGGTATTTTATTCAATCAATGATAAAGCCAGTTATTTCAGGAGTATTTCCATTTTCCCATTGGTGAGGGATTCCCAACTTTTGTTTCATCCAGGCTTTCTAGTCCACTTCAGTTATGGTCAGGCAGCGGTTTTCTCCCAAAGCTATCCTCTGGGTGTCTTCTGTAATCTATACATAATTTGAGGAGCTTACCAGAGTGAAACCCACCACTAAAAGGGGATTTCTTTATTTATCTTTTATTACAGTTTGGCTTTGGCTGGTGATGGGTACAAGAATATCAAACATCACAGAAAGCACACACACCGGTCCCCGGAGGCATTGTGAGGCCCTTTGCTGGACACCTGGGAGGGGCAGCCTGTCTGCCTTCTGCTCTGCCCTTTCCTGCTGTGTTCTGGAAGCACTGGCAAGTGTTCCACAGTATCCTGGCTGCAGCTGGGGATTTCTGCCTGCAGCTGGGGATGCTGGGCTGAGCACACAAGAGAGAGAGTGCCCAGGAAGACCTTAAAATCCCAACTTCTAAAACTATGGTGGAGCAATGGCCAAATCTGGATGATATCTTTTATGAATGTAGCCCTTCTGTTAGCATTTAATAAATCTTCTGTTCACTCCTGAGATAAAGTGGGAGGGCCATTACTCTTGCTTTAGACACCCAAGTAAGATAACTCACACAGGCTGGGACATCAGAGAAGAGCCAAAAAAATGAGACTCCAGAGCCTGGCTATTTTCTGCCAGTGAGAAGCTGCTTTCTTTTCTCAAAGCCATCAGATTAGATGGCTTTCTCCCCACCTTTCCAGGCTTTTTGGCCCCCTTCCCCACACATCCCACACTTCAACCCAGGGACTAAAGCTATTGTCCCCCAGTGTAACTTACTCTTCAGGGCCCACGCTTGAGATGTTGGTTCAGCATACATTTTCCTCCCAGGAAAAGTATTTCGTACTCTCTGAGATACAACTCAACTGGCACTTTTCCTTCTTCCAAAACACTCCTGTCACTTGGGTTCACTCAACCCCTGCCCTATCCACCCACAATATTTGGCTATGCCGGTCATACAGTGCCCATTGCTGTCACAGCAGTATCGGTGACAGTGGAGCAGCAATGACAGTACCATCTACGGAGCATTAACCCTGTGCATACCTAGTGCAGAGTCTGCCTTAACTTCAGCCTGAAAGGACAGCACAAGTGAGGTTGGCTGTCTGGTTGTCCGTTGCTGTGGGATAAGTAACTTTGTTGCTTAATGAAAATATAAAGTATCTCAGCAGATTGTTGTAACATTCAAGTGAGCAGGTAAACACTTGAAAATATCAGCTGATACAATGGCAGTTGTTATGGCTGTCAAGAAGACTTGGATCATACAGAAAGTCTTCAGATACTGAAGAGCTGTCATGGGCATAAAGGACAACCCTTGTCTACACTGGTTCAGGGAAGACTGAGACCAGTGGATAGAGGTTATATGGAAGAAGATTCTGGCGCAATCTCTAACAATAAAATAGCTCAGAGATGGAACAGGCTGCCATGACCAGAAATAAGTTCCCGGTTATTGAGTGGATTCAACACAGTCTGGCTGACCATTGCTTAGGGAGTGGCAAAGGGGGTGTCCACTGTAAATGGATGATTAGCCTAAGTTACCCATAGGTTTTTTTCTAACTCTGACTTCCCATAAGTCTCTGAGTCTGTTCTGAATGCACTGATGGGATCAAGAACATGCAATGTAGACATTACTCTATTTCTTCATCCAGGTATTCATGTATTCAAAAAATATTTCTTGATCATCTTGTGATGATCCATCTTGTGCCAGGTTCTGTGTTGTAGGGTAGTAATACAACAGATTCACTGTCGATAGGGTAGTAATTGTAGCAACACCATGAACATATGGGCCACAGGAACCTCATCCTAAAATCTAATCTAGTGGAGGATACAATTTCAAACCTGTGCAGTGAGAAAAATGGTCCACTAGGAAAGAAACCCAGGGTCCACCCAATCCCAACTGTGAAAAGGGAAGTATTTCTAAAAGAAGGTATACAGTTGATCCTTAAATCACTTGGGTTTGAACTGTGCAGCTGCATTTATCCATAAATTTTCTTCCATTTCTGTCACCTCTGAGATAGCACAGGTAACCTCTTCTCTTCCTTCTCCTTAGCCTACTCAATGTGAAGATGACAAGGATGAAGACTGTTAAGATAATCAACTTGCACCTAATGAATAGTAAATATATTTTTTCTTCCTTATGATTTTCCTAATAACATTTTCCTTTTTCTAGCTTACATTATTATAAATACTGTTTGTAATACATAGAACATGCAAAATATGTGTTAATCGTCTGTTTGTGTTACCAGTAAGACTTCCAGTCAAGAGTAGGTTCCTAGCAGTTAAGTTCTTGGGGAGTCATAAGTTATGCAGATTTTCTTTTTTTTTTTATTTTTTTGAAAGAAAGAAAAAGAGAGAAAAGAAGAAAGAAAGAAAGAAAAAAGAATGTAAGAGAGAAAGAAAGAGGAAGAGAAAGAGGGAGAGAGAACGGGATTCTTGTTCTATTGCCCAGGCTAGAATGCAGTCTAAAAATGGATATTAAAAACCTCTTTTATGCCAATAATTGTGCTTAACAATGGAGATAGGAAGGAATAAGGGATGAAAATAACAAACAAGCAGCCAACCAATATTTTATTTAAAGCTGTGAAATGCTATGCAATCCCTGAGGAGTGATTTACTTCCAATTATGTGGTCACTTTTAAAATAGGTGTAATGTGATACTGAGAAAAATGTATGTTTTGTGGATTTGGGGTGGAG
>CAUYLG010036292.1:0-57567 GCA_963573385.1 Cacajao melanocephalus
TGAACTAATTTACACTCCCACCAACAGTGTAAAAGTGTTCCTATTTCTCCACATCCTCTCCAGCATCTGTTGTCTCCAGATTTTTTAATGATCACCATTCTAACTGGCGTGAGATGGTATCTCAATGTGGTTTTGATTTGCATTTCTCTAATGACAAGTGATGATGAGCATTTTTTCATATGTTGGCCTCATACATGTTTTCTTTTGCAAAGAGTCTGTTCATATCCTTTGCCCACTTTTGAATGAGTTTGTTTGTTTTTTCTTATAAATCTATTTTAGTTCTTTGTAGATTTTGGATATAAGTCCTTTGTCAGATGTGTAGATTGCAAAAATTTTTTTCCCATTCTGTTGGTTGCCGGTTCACTCTAATGACTGTTTCTTTTGCTGTGCAGAAACTCTGGAGTTTAATTAGATCCCATTTGTCTATTTTGGCTTTTGTTGCCAATGCTTTCGGTGTTTTAGTCACAAAGTCCTTGCCTATGCCTATGTCCTGAATGGTTTTGCCTAGGTTTTCTTCTAAGGTTTTTATGGTGTTAAGTCTTATGTTTAAGTCTTTATTCCATCTGGAGTTAATTTTAGTGTAAGATGTCAGGAAGGGGTCCAATTTCTGCTTTCTGCACATGGCTAGCCAGTTATCCCAACACCATTTATTAAACAGAGAATCCTTTCCCCATTGCTTGTTTTTGTCAGGTTTGTCAAAGAGCGGATGTTTGTTGATGTGTGGCATTCCCTCCGAGGCCTCTGTTCTGTTCCATTGGTCTATATCTCTGTTTTGGTACTAGTACCATGCTGTTTTGATTACTGTAGCCTTGTAGTATAGTATGAAGTCAGGTAGTGTGGTGCCTCCAGCTTTGTTCTTTTTGCTTAGAATTGACTTGGCTATGTGGGCTCTCTTTTGGTTCAATGTGAAGTTTAAGTTTTTTTCAGTTCTGTGAAGAGGGTCATAGGTAGCTTGATGGGGATAGCATTAAATCTATAAATTACTTTGGGCAGTATGGCCATTTTCATAATATTGATTCTTCCTAACCATGAGTATGGAATGTTTTTCCATCTGTTTGTGTCCTGTCTTATTTCCTTGAGCAGTGGTTTGTAGTTCTCCTTGAAGAGGTCCTTTACATTCTTTGCTAGTTGTATTGCTAGGTTTTTTATTCTCTTTGTAGCAATTGTGAATGGCAGTTAGTTCTTGATTTGGTTCTCTTTAAGTCTATTATTGGTGTATAGGAATGCTTGTGATTTCTGCACGTCGATTTTGTATCCTGAGACTTTGCTGAAGTTGCTTATCAGTTTCAGGAGATTTTGGATTGAGACGATGGGGTCTTGTAAATATACAATCACGTTGTCTGCAAATACAGACAATTTGACTTCCTCCTTTCCTAATTGAATATGCTTTATTTCTTTTTCTCGCTTGATTGCTCTGGCTAGAACTTACAATACTATATTGAATAGGAGGGGTGAGAGATGGCATCCTTGTCTAGTGCCAGATTTTAAAGGGAATGCTTCCAGTTTTTGCCCATTCAGTATGATATTGGCTGTGGTTTTGTTGTAAATAGCTTTTATTGTTTTGAGATACGTTCTGTTGTTACCTAGTTTATTGAGAGTTTTCAGCATAAAGGGCTGTTGAATTTTATTGAAGGCCTTCTCTGAATCTATTGACATAATCATGTGGTTTTTGTCTTTGGTTCTGTTTGTGTGGTGGATTATGTTTATAGACTTCTGTATTTTGAACCAGCCTTACATCCCCAGGATGAAGCCTACTTGATTGTGATGTATAAGCTTTTTGATGTGTTGTTGCAATCTGTTTGCCAGTATTTTATTGAAGATTTTTGCATCTATGCTCATCATGGATATTTGCCTGAAGTTTTCTTTTCTTGTTGAGTCTCTGCCAGCTTTTGGTATCAGGATGATGTTGGTCTCATAAAACGATTGGGGAAAGATTCCTTCTTTTTGGATTGTTTGGAATAGTTTCAGAAAGAGTGGTACCAGTTCTTCTCTGTACGTCTGATAGAATTCGGCTATGAACTCATCTGGACCTGGACTTTTTTTGGTTGTTAGGCTATTAATTGATGCCTCAACTTCAGCCCTTGTTATTGGTCTATTCAGGGTTTCACTTTCTTCCTGGTTTAGGCTTGGGAGGGTGCAAGTGTCCAGGAATTTATTCGTTTCTTCAGGAATTTGTAATGAATAAATAAATTTAATTCATTTATTCATTATAGAGTTGTTTGTAGTAATCTCTGATGGTGGTCTGTATTTCTGTGGAATCTGTGGTGATATCTCCTTTATCGTTTTTTATTGCATCTATTTGATTATTCTCTCTTTTCTTTTTTATTAATCTGGCTAGCGGTCTGTCTATTTTGTTGATCTTTTCGAAAAACCAGCTCCTGGATTTATTGATTTTTTTGAAGGGTTTTTTGTGTCTCTATCTCCTTCAGTTCTGCTCTGATCTTAATTATTTCTTGTCTTCTGCTAGCTTTTGAGTGTTTTTGATCTGCTCCTCTAGCTCTTTCAATTTTGATTATAGGATGTCGATTTTAGATCTTTCCTTGCTTCTCATGTGGGCATTTATTGCTGTAAATTTTCCTCTAGACACTGCTTTAAATGTGTCCCAGAGATTCTGGTGTGTTGTGTCTTTTTTCTCGTCTGTTTTGAAGAACATCTTTATTTCTGCCTTCATTTCATTGTTTATCCAGTCCATATTCAAGAGCCAGTTGTTCATTTTCCATGAAGTTGTGCGGTTCTGAGTTAGTTTCTTAATCCTAAGTTCTAATTTGATTGCACTGTGGTCTGAGAGACTGTTTGTTATGATTTCCGTACTTTTGCATTTGCTGAGGAGTGATTTACTTCCAATTATGTGGTCCATTTTAGAGTAGGTGTGATGTGGTGCTGAGAAGAATGTATATTCTGTGGATATGGGGTGTAAATGTCTATTAGGTTTGCTTGGTCCAGATCTGCGTTCAAGTCCTGGATATCCTTACTAATTTTCTGTCTTGTTGATCTGTCTAATATTGACAGTGGAGTGTTGAAGCCTCCCAATATTATTGTGTTGGAGTCTAAGTCTCTTTGCAGGTAATTAAGAACTTGCTTTATGTATCTGGGTGCTCCTGTATTGGGTGAGTATATATTTAGGATTGTTAGCTCTTCTTGTTGCATTGATCCTTCTACCATTATGTAATGCCCTTCTTTGTCTCTTTTAATCTTTGTTGGTTTAAAGTCTGTTTTATCAGAGACTAGGATTGCAACTCCTGCTTTTTTTTGCTTTCCGTTTGTTTGGTGGATCTTCCTCCATCCCTTTATTTTGAGCCTATGTGTATCCTTGCATGTGAGATGGGTTTCTTGTATACAGCACACTGATGGGTTTTGATTTTTTATCCAATTTGCCAGTCTGTGTCTGTTGATTGGGGCATTTAGCCCATTTACTTTTAAGGTTAATGTTGTTATGTGTGAATTTGATCCTGCCATTTTGATGCTACCTGGTTGTTTTGCTTGTTAGTTGACAGTTTCTTCATTGTGTCAATGCTCTTTACCATTTGGTAAATTTTTGGAATGGCTGGTACTGGTTGTTCCTTTCTGTTTAGTGCTTCTTTCAGGAGCTCTTGTAAGACAGGCCTGGTGGTGATGAAATCTATGAGCAATTGCTTGTTCATAAAGGATTTTATATCTCCTTCACTTATGAAGCTTAGTTTGGCTAGATATGAAATAATAGGCTGAAAATTCTTTTCTTTAAGCATGTTGAATATTGGCCCCCACTCTCTTCTGGCTTGTAGGGTTTCTGCCAAGAAATCTGCTGTGAGTCTGATGGGCTTCCCTTTGTGGGTAACCTGACCTTTCTCTCTGGCTGCCCTTAGCATTTTTTCCTTCATTTCAACCCTGGTGAAAATGACGATTATGTGCCTTGGGGTTGCTCTACTTGAGGAATATCTTTGTGGTGTTCTCTGTATTTCCTGGACTTGAATATTGGCCTGCCTTGCTAGGTTGGGGAAGTTCTCCTGGATAATATCCTGAAGAATGTTTTCCAGCTTGGATTCATTGTCTCCGTCACATTCAGGTACACCTATCAAACGTAGATTAGGTCTTTTCACATAGTACCATATTTCTTGGAGGCTTTGTTCATTTCTTTTTACTCTTTTTTCTCTAATCTAGCCTTCTCATATTATTTCAATGAGATGATCTTCAATCTCTAATATCCTTTCTTCTGCTTGGTCAATTTGGCTATTGAAATTTGTGTATGCTTTGCGAAGTTCTTGTGTTGTGGTTTTCAGCTCCATCAATTCATTTATATTCTTCTCTAAGCTGTTTATTCTCAGCATTTCATCAAACCTTTTTTCAAGGTTCTTTGTTTCTTTGCACTGGGTTGGAACATGTTATTTTAGCTCAAAGAAGTTTGTTAGTATGCACTTTCTGAAATCTGTTTCTGTCAGACTTTCTCCTCAAGCAGCTCCCCGACCCTCGTATATCCAAAGAGACACCTTATAAAGGAGAGCTCAGGCTGACATCTGGTGGGTATCCTTCTGGGGCAAAGATAACAGAAGAAGAAACTGGCAGAAACTCTTAATGTTCTGCAGCTGCCACGGGTGATCCCCAGGCAAGCAGGCTCTGGAGTGTACCTCCAGCAGTCCTACAGCAGAGGGGCCTGACTATTAGAAGGAAAACTAAAAAGCAGAAAGAAATAACTTCATCAGCAACAAAAAGGACATCAACTGAGAGACCCCATCTGAAAGTCACCAACTACAAAGACCACAGGTAGATATATCCACAAAGATGGGAAGAAACCAGTGCCAAAAGGATGAAAACACCCAAAACCAGATCACCTCTCCTCCTCCAACGGATCACAACTCCTCACCAGCAAGTGAAATTGTATTTTCCATCAACGTGAAGTGTGATTTTATTAGGCTGGTCATACAGACCTTTAATTCTCAAAAGCACTTTGCCAGTAATTTACATAATTTCCAACAAGGTGGATGTGGATACCTGGGTTATGACATTATCGTATGGATCAGGGGCCAATAAACTATTTCTATAAAGAGCAATGTAGTAAATATTATTGAGTTTGTAAGCCATATAGTCTCTGTTGTGTCTACCCAATTCTGTCATTGCAGCCATAGACAATGTGTAAACAAATTGGTGTGGCTGTGTTCCAATAACACTTTATTTATAAGAGCAGGTAGTGGGCTGTATTTGGCCTAAAAGCCAAAGTTTGTCATCTCTTAGTATAAACAGGGAAACTTTTTATTGTTGTGCGAAATGCAAACATCAACCATTCTTTTTTTTTTATCAAAAATGTAACTTTCTATCAGAATATAAATAGGAAGCTTAAATGTCACAATGCAATATAGACCAAAATTAAAGAAATATGAAACCCTAGAAGCAACTTTTCCCATTAACTTTTAACCACTTTAATTCCTGTTTAGTTTAGCTCCTATTGTTTTTCAGACTAAAGTAGAAATCTATTTTTTTTCCAGTTACTCTAAAACATTTTAAAAGCCAGCACCCATCTGTTATACAAATACAGGCAACAATGATTTTCAGTTCTTAGTTTGGGGCTTTAGAATTCTTGGCCTTTACTTTCTTCTGTTTTTCCACCATTAGCCGCCTGTTTACAGTTGTCACAGAGAAGATATTACAGTACCATATAACTCTCAGTTGTTTTTACTTTTGGATCACTTTTGAGTCCCATTTATTTTTCCTGCCTTATGGCAAAACCATCAGGAAATATATATACACACACACACACACACACACACACACATATATATACACACACACACACACATATATATATGCACACACACAGCAAATATACACACACACATATATACATATATATGTGTATATGTATATATATACACACATATATATGTGTGTGTATATTTATAAATATACACACACATATATATGTATATTTCCTGTCTGTATATGTGTGTGTGTGTGTGTGTGTGTGTGTGTATAATATAGTGGGAATTGTGGGACCATGAGTTTGCATAAAAATCTTATAATCCTTTTTCAACCAGTGTTTTCCCTGGAACCTAACTCCAGAAGCTACCTGAGTAAAAGGCCCAGTACCTCCTTCACCCCAGATTCCTTATCGTGGTAGTGGGGAATGGATTAAAGAAGTTCCAGGCAAATTTGACTGGAGGAGCTTATGTGTATATATAAAAGATCTGCGTTTAATTCTGTGAGTGGAGATCATAGAGGTGAAAGTGTGTTAGTCCTCACGGGGAAGAGCCCATGCTAAAATGGTGTATTGGCTGGCAAATAGGGATCATGCCAGGACAAGTCTACATGAAAAGGGCCTGAGAGAGTGCCCCTATTCCTGGTTTCCTAGGGTAGCAGGCAGGAAATAACACGTGAATGTTTCCTTCAGCCTTCCTTTCACAGGGCATGGTTGTAACACAGAGAAAAGGAGCCAGCCCAAGAAAGCAACAGACAGACACATCTGCACAGACACAGCCAGGTTAAAGGCCAGTGCCCAAGTTCAGAGGAAATGAGCAAAAGACAATGGACAATGGAAAGTACCTGCAGATAAAATGCCCACACCACTTAATACCTAAAAGCCATGTAACTCTCCCACCTTCATTTCTAGAACTTAGCTGCCACTTTAGAGAGTGAGGACAGAAGGAGCAGAACTCTAAATTGGCTTTAAAATATTGAAGTGCCTCAGTTATTCTGAATGTCTAATATTACATTTTTGCCACTAGCTGTAATAGAATTTCAAGGTTAAAAAATACTTTTAATTTTAGTAAATTACACAAGAATGTCATAATTTGCACACTTAATTTTCTAACTCTAAAGTTTGCTCCTGCTGCCTGTGTCTGGGGAGACTGGAAGGACCAGTGTTGGAGGGATCAGTGTTCAAAATAAAGTGAATTTACTCATACATCATTGTGATATGTGTATAGGCCAGCATGGGGATTCTGGCCTGAATACAACCATTTTCTACTACTTTGCTGCCCTCATCCTTTCTAGAAGGATTCCTTGGCATATCTGATGTAGTGAAAAAGGCTTTGGTACAATCTTCATCACCCAATACATTTGGAAAGAGTTATAGAGACAGGCATATGTGGGTCTGCAAACCTGGAAAGAGGTATTTTAGAAAGGAATATGCTTAGGGCAGTGACAAATCCTGATAAGGCTGCCTAGCCTGCTGACAGTGGTGCAGCGGGCTTCCACTAAAGTGACTCTTGATCACCCTAATCCTAAATCAGGAGCCACAAATTTTTTATGAGAACCACATTCCTAAATCAATCGCACTCCTTGGAAAAGCTTCAAGGACCACTTCTTGGAAAACCTGCTACCAACCAGCTCAACACTTATACACAGCCTTAGAAATTAGCACAGACGATGCCAGACAATCAGAGGGCCTCAAGGACTTTGCTTTCCCAATATGGGCCACAGAGACTGTAGTTTTCAGCTTTAAGAAAACCTATCCAGAATTTCTTCCTCTAAGTCTCTTGTCCTAGAACATAAACTCTGTGCTGAATCAGCTTCCCTGCTGGGCAGGAAAGCTTTCATTCAGGATTCTCTCTTTAGGTCCAGAGTCTTTACTTTCTTTTGAACAATTCTTTTGGTTACCCCTGAACTATTATCTACACAATATATTTGTTTTGATCTTATAAAAGTTAACAAGAATATATTTTATTCTCTTTGGTTATACATTACAAATTATGTGAGTGTCATTATTAAAAGTGCAGAGAGATCACCTTAGGAAATATGTTTTCAGTATGAAGTTTTAAAAATTTTAAACTTCACAGTTGTTTGTAATTATAATTCTTAACCTAAGTGTGTCCTTTCCCCAAGCTTTTATTCTTAAACTGATCTTTTTATTGATAAATAATATTTTATATATTTTGGCATACATGTGATCTTTTGTTACATTCATAGAATGTGTAATGATCAACTCAGGGTATCAAGGGTGTCCATCACTTTGAGTACTTATCAAATTTCTATATGTTAGAAAGAGTTCAAGTCCTCTCTCTAAATACTTTGAAATATATAACACATTGTTGTTAACTAAATTTACTCTACCCTGCTATGAAACAATATAATTTATACCTTGTGTCTAATTGTATGTTTGTACCCTATAACCAAACTCTTTATTCCACCTTCTCACCCACCCATCTAGCCTCTAATAGCTATCATTCTGCTCTTTACCTTTATGAGAGCAACTTCTTAATCTCCCCATATGCATACGAACATGAGATATTTGTCTTTCTGTGTATGGCTTATTTTATTTAATGACCTCCAGTTCCCTTCATGTTGCTGCAAATGATATTATTTGATTCTTTTTTATGGCCAAATAGTATTCCACTGTGTGTATATACCACATTTTTAAAAATCCATTCATCCCTCGATAGACAACTAGGTTGATATGATATCTTTGCTGTTGTGAATAGTGCTATGATAAATATGCAAGTGAAGGTATCTCTTTGATATATTGATTTATCTTCTTTTGGATAAATACCCAGTAGTATGACAGCTGGATCATATGGTAGGTCTATGTTCAAATTTTTGAGAAATCTCCATACTGTTGTCCATAATGGCTGCACTAATTTGCATTCCCACCAATGACGTATAAGTGTTCCATTTTCTCTGCATCCTCACCAGCATCTGTTATCTTTTGTCTTTTTAATAGTAGCTATTCTAACTTGCTTGAGATATCTCATTGTGGCCTTATTTTGCATTTCCCTCATGATTAGTGATGCTGAGTATTTTTTCATATACCTGTTAGCCATCGTTCGAGAAATGTCTGTGCATATCCTCTGTTCACTTTTTAATGGAATTAATTTTATGTTGTTGACTTCCTTGTATATTCTAGGTATTAGTCCCTTATGAGGTAAACAATTTGTAAAATTTTCTCCCACTCAACAGGTTGTCTCTTCACTCTTTTGATTGTTTCTTTTGCTGTGAAGGTTTTTAGTTTAGTATAGTCCTATTTCTCTATTTTTATTTTTGTTGCCTGTGCTTTTGTGGTCTTAGCCATAAAATCTTGGCCCAAACCAGTGTCCTGAAGTGTTTCCTGCATGTTTTCTTCTTGTTTTATAGTTTCAGGTCTTATGTTTAAGTCTTTAATCCATCTTGAGTTAATTTTTGTATAAAGAGATAAGGTTCCAGTTTCATTCTTCTTCATAAGAATATCCAATTTTCCCAGCACCATTTATTGAAGATGGTGCCCTTTCTTCATTGAATTTCCTTGATGCCGTTGTCAAATATCAGTTGGCTGTAAGTATATGGATTTATTTCTGGAGTCTTTGTTCTGTTCCATTGGTCTATGTGTCTGTTAACACCATGCTGTTTTGGTTATTGTAGCCCTGTAATATAGTTTTAAGTCAGGTAGTATGATGATGCCTTCAGCTTTGTTCTTTTAGCTCAGGATTGTTTAGCTATTTGAGCTCTTTTTTGTTTGTTTCATACAAATTCTAGGAGATCATTCAATTCCTTGGTTATATTCCTAGATATATTATTTTTTGTAGCTATTGTAAATGGAATAGCATTCTGGCTTTCTTTCTCAGCTATTTCATTGTTGGTATATAGAAATTCTACAGATGTTTTTATGTTGATTTTGAATCCTGCAATTTTACTGAATTTATTTAGCAGTCTAAGAGTCTTTTGCTGGGGTCTTCAGGGTTTTCTAGATATAAGATCACATCATTTACAAAGAGTGACCCTACATAATATATTTTTAATGGATACTTTTTAAATACATAGCCTCATCCTAGCAAATATCTATTGTCACAGTTTTGACATGTTCATTTTATTTTTCTAGCATCCCTTAAAATAAATACCAAGCAATTAAAAATGTTTGTTCATGCATTAACTGGAATAATCGCACACTGGGAAACATAAAATTATGGCACAACTTGTAGTTTAGGGTATATTGAAGTAGAAAACTTATGCCTACCTCTAGTCCCTACCACTTTTGGCTTTACCTTTATTTCCCTATTTTCCAATTCACAGAGATATAACCCTTAAAAGGAAAAACCATGTGGAGTATCTAGATATATGAGACTAACCTTTTGGTTATGAAAAATTTCAAATTTTCCACTGTGATGGTTAATTTTGTTTGTCAACTTGGCTGGGACATGGGGCCCAGATATGTGGTCAAACATTATTTGAGATGTTTCTGTAAGGATGTTTTGAGATGAAATTAAATCATTTAATATATTTAAATCATTGAACTTTGGCGAAAGCAGATTGCCCTTCACAATGTAGGTGGGCCTCATTCAATCAGTTAAAGGTGTGAATAGAACAAAAGATTACCCTATGCAGAGCAAGAGATTACAAAGCAGCTTTCAGACTTGAACTGAAACATTAGCTCCTTCTGGGTCTCCAGTCTGGTAGCCTCTTGCGTCAGATTTTGGACTCACCAGGGCTTCAAAATTGCAAGAGCCAATTCCTTAAAATAAATCTTTAATGTATATACACATCCTGTTAGTTCTGTTTCTCTGTGGAATCCTAATACACTTTTCTTATGTGGAAAAGCTTATTAATTTTACATTATACCAATCAGTTACTGAACAAACATTGCTGGAACCTACTTGTGCTTTGGATGATACCAAAAAGTCCATAAACTGCAATATAGTTCCTGTCCTCAAGGGGTTGACAATCTGTTTGAGGGAGTAGTCTGCATGCAATAAGATCACCACTAACGCCAGACAGCAGAACTTGTGTCAATATGTTTTCTTGGAACACAGAAGCCATATTCAATTCAGAAGGAGAGTATCCCCAGGCTTGGTGGGTTAAGGCTGTGGTTCTCTCAGTGTGGGCACCAGACCCAGCATCATCAGCATCACCTGAGAATTTATTACGAATGAAAATTGCCAGGCCCCACTCTCAATTTGTTGATTCTGAAACTCTGTTGGTGGTGGGGGGAGCCAGCAATTTATGGTTTAACAAGCCCTCCAGGTAATTCTGATGTACGCTGAAATGAGAACCGTTGGATTTGAGAAAACCTCATGGAGGAGGCGACATTTTAACCAGGCCCTGAAGGCTGAGAAGTGTTCAGGAAAGGAGTAGAGACGGAGGAAAATTCAACTTGGATAAACGTCTGAAAGGAGACACGTGAGTAAAAGAAACGTGTATAAATATTGGTCAAGAGATAGTGAGGACACCGACGAACATGACTTGAATGATTTGAAAAGGAGTGTACAGTTAAAATCGGTTAGTTTGAAGGTAGATACATTCAGAATGGAGGGAGTTATTTTGGATTTTCTGCTTAAGGGGACCAGACTGGGTTTCAAAGATTAAGCATGACCTGTATTCTGTTTTCTTAGAGAGGCTTACCTCCATCTTCCTGTCTAGTGCAGTGTTTCTTAAAGTGCAATCCAAAGACTCCCAGCATCTAAATTACTTGGAGTCTGTCTAAATAAGCAGATCACCTGGCTCCACCTTAACTCTATCTGCCAAATCAGAAATCTGAGATGTGGACAATAAAACGACATTTTACAAAAGAGTACTCCAATTAATCCTTATGACTCAGTTGAGTACTGCCCCAGGGGTCCCCAAACTAGTGTCTGCTGCCTATTTTTATATAATCTGCAAGCTAAGAATGTTTTTTCCATTTTTAAAAGATTGAAAAAATAAGACTCTTGTGACATGTGAAAGTCTTATGGTATCCAAATCATAGTATCCATAAATAAAGTTGTATCGGAACAGAGCCACAGACATTCATTTTTGACTATGGCTGCCTTCATGCTGCTGTAGCAGCAGAGTTGAATAATTGCAGCAGAAACCTTACGGCCTACAAATCCTTACTACCTGGCCCTTCATAGGATTGCTTTTCCCAGCCCTAGGTGATCCACAAGATCAATGTGATTTTTAGATTCGTGATATGCTGATGCTGATAATGGGGATGGGTACAAATGCCCCCTTGGAGCTAAGAGGGGGTGAAAATCCTAGAGCTTCCTTGGCTTCCAGATAGCAGAGTCTCTTGATGCCAAGAAATCTCAGGAAGACACTTGGAGGGGTCCTGTGCAGATTAACATCTCCAGATTAGGAGTCTTAGACTGGGAGGAACAAGCTATTGTATCTCCTAGTGACGGGTCTGGTTATTATGGTGATGGGAGAGGGCTAAATTGGGAGACATTGAGAAATACTGTAATTGAAGGCATTTTTCTTGTAAGCTATGAATGTGATCTGGAAAGGGATCCCTTCGAATCGGACAAGTTCAGGATGAGGTAGGCTGCGTTACGTCAGTACAATTTTCTAGGATTCTGTGAACCGTGCTTGTCTTTGAATTTTCTACATTAACCCTAGAGCAACAAAATGTATAGCTGCTGATAAAGGAGCTGTAGATCAAGAAATAGGTAAAAGGAAAATTCCGGAAGGATTTAAATTCTGCAGTAAGAGGTCTTGTTTTTATTATGTGACCAGGAAAAATGCAGATGGTTTAGGGTTGGACACAGACAAACACCCCAGAGTGAGAGAAAGAGAAGAGACAAACAGACAAGAACACTGGAGTTCAGCTCAGACCCACAGATGCTAGGATGGTGGCTAAGATACCAGTGTTTTATGCAAAACTCTCCTTTACCTCATTCAACCCAGGCTACAGAGTAGATGGGGGCTCTGTTGTCTCGAATAGGGTGAGCATTAAAACCTCTCTTGACAGGCTCAGTGAGTCTCAGCTTTAAACTCTGAGGCATAGCTGTGAACTCCCCAGAGAAAAAAGCAGCCAATGAAACTGTCCCGCAAAGAGCAATTAGGATTTCTGAGACAGAGCTCAGAGCTTCCTCTGAGGCAGAAAGACCTAAACACAAACAACACCAAATACCATAAGCTCTCTGCAGAGAAGCAAAGCAAAGGTATTCTTTTCATGTGTCAGGATGGGGCTCTCAGGCCTGCATTGGCCTTTCACCATCGTGATCAGAAACACGAGTTGCTGATGTAAAGGTCAGCAGCATGCAGAGCTTGTTTCTACCCTGGTGAGGAGAGTTTTCCCTGACTGAAGAATCTAATTGGTTGCTGATGACTCACAGATGCTGAAGTCCACAGGCAGAAGCATTTGATTGGCTGTCACTCTGTTTCAGCATTCCCGGCCTTACAGGTCTGTAATGAATGGTACAGAGGGAGCAAAAGCTATCATTTGGATCAATTAATATGATGAGAAGGGGTAGCGGGAGCTATCTTCTCCCACATACCTAACCTTCTCCCACATACCTAACCAGCTATTTCTGCTGCTTCATTTCATCACTGCTGCATTAGAGGATGCCTTTAAGAAAAGTAGTTCAGTAGAAAGGAAACTTTTGAATGCTACATAAATGTCAACTGTTTTTATTGTTGTTTTTCCTCTGCTTACATAAGTGAGGTGAGGGTTACAAGCAGCAGGACAAATACAGAAACAGTCATGATGAAAAGCTCAAGGATGACTCTGGCCAACAGAAAAGCTGAGCGATACGAAATAGAGCCTCTGGGACCCAATTCTAATCTTAGCATGGTTTTGACGCTTGTCTCAGAAACCTACAAGAGACGTCTACATGATAGATTTTCTTTCTTTTTCTCTCTAATTCCAGTGCTGTTAGTTTCCACAGGACTTTGAAGCTGGGGCTCTCAGACCACAGAGTGGAATCTTTCATGAATACGCTGCCTTTCAAATGCGTAATTGCTAGATCATAAGAAAGATTATTTAGCATGTGTATAAGGCTCAACATGGCAATATTCTTTTCATACTCATGGCAACGTGCAAGTAAATGCCATTATCCATACGTATGACAAAGAGACTGAAAATCAGAATGCTAGGAAAGTTGCACAAACTTTTTGGGAAGGTGGGAAAACCCATGGGAACCCCAGAACCTACCTACTGATGGTGGAGAAACAAGAAAGCAATAACCCCCAATGGTCAGAGAGTCTAGCACTCAGAGTTCCGATTTATAGACCCTTGAATCTGGACTTCTTTACCAAACAGTTATGGAGCCATCTATGTGTCACATCTTGTGTATGCTGGAGTATAAAAATAATCGAGATGTAGATTTTAGCTTCAGTATGCTCACAGTTCAGTGAGGAAAGGTACTCATATGTTAGGGCAAAGAGCAGGCTCTGCCCAGGGTGATATGAGAGCATAGAGGAAGAGCAGCTCACCAGCTGTGGAGGTTAAACTTTTCAAACCACTTAATCCTTGTGGATCCCAGCTTCACCATCTTTATTTAACTTTGGCCTAGGCAGAGGTTATTGACATGGTGTCCGTGGATAGTTATCAGGAACTCTTTGAAGCTCCTGAAAATGTCTATACATTTGGATCCATATGTGCATTTTTAGGTAAGAAAAGGACCAGGTTCACACTGATGAAGACTCTAATCTCTAACAGTTCTTCTGCTTCTAACAACCTAGATATTTCACTAAGTATTAAGCCAGGAGAGATATAAATGAAATAATACAGTATTAATAATTCTGTCTAGAAAATATAACATATGAAAGTGGTATATAGTTGAAATGATAATTTTTAACCAACTGGATGTCTTTTTGGAAGGCATCAAAAGTCTTGCGGTTCCTGAGAGATCATAAAAACCAGAGTTTCTACAGAGAGATTGTGCCATTGAGAAGTTTTGCTGTAGAACTGCCAAAAAAACAAACAGAACAAAAAACTGAAGGGTACACCTGGGACTTCAGAATCGCTTTATTTTCTGCAAAAGATATTAAAGGCTTTTATTTACTTTGGAGAGATAGTTAACCCTATGGAACCATTAAGGACCAATAAGCCATTGAATCCAGATGAATTACCTCTGTGAAAGTTAAAGAATGCACTGAGGGAGGTTAAAGAGTATCTGGCTGAGAATCCTTTTATAACTCATAATCCCAGCTAGTCCAATTCTCTTTCCGGCAGTCTTCCAGGTCTCACAGCTGGAGCCTCCTAACATGACCTACAGGCTCAGCCAAGCCTGGGCACTTGGAGGCTGGAAACAAAATGTTCTTAAGGTGGGGACAAATTAAGGATCCCAGATCATGAGTTTGGGAGCTCCATGTTTTTCAACCTTGTGTCCTGCTCTGACCTTGGATCAAAGTTCTGCAGTCATAGCTTTCGATTGCTCTTTAATTAGTGATTTTGGGTTTTGCCATTTGATGTGCACTGCTCTGGTTTGGTTCCAGACAATTATCTAGCAGAATTCTAGAGTCCCTTGTTGATTCACCACTTTTCTTCTTGAGATTAGAGTCTGTATGAGAGGCACTCTCAATCATTGCTCTATCTGCATTCACTGCTTTAAGACCACAGGCTATCAAACAGCCTTCCTAAACTAGCCTCTATTTCTTCTTCCTCATTTTGACTTCAGGCTCCTCTAATCCCACAACTTGACTGCTGTTGGCTGTACCCTGATTTGTTTATTTAGTACCTTGGCCTTGGTCATGTTCTGTGTAGCTCTTCCCTATGCTGCCTGATCCCTTGTTCTGTCCCAAAGAAGGCCAGATGTCGTGTTTGGGCTGTGAAACAGGAAACAGTACAGTGCCAAATGGTATATTATAAAACAATGCATTAAGAGAAAAGACAAGAATTTGCCACGTTAACAAAAGATCAGAAGCAAATTTAGGAAGTTTAGAGATCAGATGATCCATTTTAAACCATGAAGTGACATGGAAGAGTGTTTAGGGAAAGGATTATGTAGCATTAGAAGTGCATAATGGTTAACAAATCATTACTGATTTATAAAAAGAAGTCTTACCTTGATAAGCATGTGTTATTAAGTGCTGTTCTAGAAGCAAGATAAAAGCAAATTAAGGGACCTCATTTATTTCCCCTAAAAGCCTAATGCCATTCCACCCAAAAGATTAATGTGATGACAATCATATACACATTTACAGGGCATTAAATAAATGGCTCGAGAGCTATTATAGGGTTGAAAACCAAGAATGGACAGAAATCACTGTCAAATGATGCAAGCTGAGGACTTGGATGCTGAAAAGACTTTTACTTGTTGGCAACTATGCATCTATTGGCTGGATAATAACGGAACATGTAACATTCTGAGTAGCTAAATATTTGCAGTTGAGAAGTGGGAGAGAGTGACTTGTGTCTAGAGTTCAATAAGAGCAATATTTGAAAGTTGACATCCTCTATTTAATCTCTTTAGAATGAAAACTAGAAGGAAGCATAGGCTCTCTGAAAGAATGTGTTTTATTGGGATTAGTAAAGAGGGATATATTTGCTTCAAAGAATTAATAGCATTCATTAAATAAAGGGCATATAAGACAGTATTAAATATTCAGAAGCAGACCGGGATAATAAAAAAATCAGACTGTGAAACTAAATCTACCATTAATGAGCTACGTGGTGCTGGAGTACCTCAGGCCTTAGTTCCCCAATCAGTAGAAAAAGGTGATTGGTTACTAAGCTCTGTAAGAACCTCCTGCCTCTAAGACTTGTTTTGATGGAGTTCCATGACATGCATGTGAATCCTATTTAGTGCTTTGTGCTCATTCTTGGGTTGCTATTTCCCCCAACACCAGCAGAAAATTGCAATATTTATTTCCTGATCTTCCCTCATCTCAATTCTGCACCTGTTTTCCCCGTTTCAGTTACTACACTGTCACTGTGCCACCACTCTTTTGTGTCTACTGAGAAAATAATTCACACTCAGGAGCTATTGGACAGATGAGTCATACTTTCCACAAGTATTGATTTTTCCAAAGATCAGGCGGAAAGCAGTGCATAACACCAAGAAGCGAGTGGTCAGTGCAGAGAATTCAGGCATCAGAGAGGAGGAGGAGGAAAAACTGGAGGAGGAGATATTTTTGGGAAGGAACCTTCCAGAAGACCATTCCACTACTGTAAATTCATTTGCCCCTCTTTCTTCTGCCTTCTATCCCAGAGCCTGAATAATAGTACCCCCAGTGGTTCAGCAGTGATCAATATTAACATAGATGTAATAATGTAAATTTTTATTACATAATAAAATTTTGTAAGCAATTTTAATTACATAATAGAGGATGGGGATATGCAGAGGGCTATAAGAGAGTTCAAGCTTCAGTGTATTAAAAAAGTCATACGTAAATTTGGTAAATACAAAGTAGCAGCATTCATAAATTAACAGATATTTGTTAAGTACCTGGCATGTACCTGGCATTGTTCCAGTCACCAGCGGTACACTTGAATGATGCAGACAAAAATTCCTGCCCTCATAAAACTTACACATGGGTAGAGGAAAGAGATTAATCAAGAGAAATAAATAAAATACAGGGTGTACTTTATTGTCATAAGTGAAGGAAATAAGCCTTGCCACCGTGAGTGCCAGTTGCCATTTTAGCTAGAGAAAAAAGTTCATTGAGATAGCGACTTGTGGGGAAAGACCTTGAGAAGGTAAGGGAGTGAGTCTTGCAGATAGTACCAGGAAGAGCATTTTAGGCACAGGAAACAGTGCAAAGGCTTCCTGGTGTGTTGAGGAAAGTGGCCTGCCAGGTATGTTTGATGAACACATGCCTCCTGTGTTTGTGGAACAGCAAAGAAGCCACTATGGCTGTCGAAGAATAAGTAAAGGGGAGAGGTGAGTATTGAGGTCAGAGAAGGAAGGGGTCGTGTGCAATTTAGAAATATTGAAGTAAATACCAAAGGAACTAGCTGAGTTCAATAATGTGGTATCTAGAGAATAGAAAAAATTATATGGGGGGAAGGGACAGCAGTTTTGTGTTATAAGCCTCTCAGCACTGAAGTTATATGCTTAAAGTCTTTGAGAAAAACAAATTATTTTTCTTATGCATGTAATTATGTGCAGGCAACAGTGTGGTAGAAAATGCGCTGTAGAAGTTTAAGCTACAAGTGATCCTTAAAAGCTGGACTTGTAAGAATTCTTTTCAGAACATATGGAACTTTCACTGAGACTTGAAGGCTGGCTATCATTTAGACAGATTGAAAGGAAATTAAGAATGTCACCGAAGGACTCCAAAAGACCTGGGAGAAAATGTAGCCTCCCTCATCTACCTGGCTATGAGGACAAGAACATTTAGAAGGGAATAAAATAATTTCCAAGGTTTCACAACTGGTTACTGGCACAGCTAGGACAAAAATCTCTGTCTTATCTTTCTCCACCATAAATGCTCTATCCCATTCACCACAAAGGCTTTTTTTAAGACCTTGTCCACTTTCCTCAAACCTTTGACCTCATCACCTGCTCCCCTCACCGTCTGCAACTGATCTAGCTTCTTACTTCACAGAAAATGGAAACATCAGACAGGAATTAGCTCTACTTCTGGCCATCAAGTCTGGATTCCCTCTAGTCCTTTCCTCCTCCCATCCTTCAACAGCGGATGTGTCTGTCTTGCATGACTGAGGGTTCTGGTCTCACCTTTTCCTGCAGAAATTCTGGGAAATTACTTCTGCAGCTACTGTTTCCCAATTTCCTTTATGGACTACTGTTTTCTGGTAAATTTGTAATTGTTGATCTTTTCAGGGCTGTAATTGGGTCTCTTTTTGTGTTCTTCATATGTCCTATGGGCAGGTTCACCCATAAACACAGCTTTTTCATCTTTATGCTGATTAACTCCTAAGTCCATAGCATCTGTTCCTTTTTCTTACTGTCAGACTTGACCTACAACCTACCAGATATCTGTATTTTAATAATCCATGGGCACTTCAAATGAGTCTAATGAAATTATCATCTATTCTCCTGATTCTCTTCCTCTGTTCCTTATTACTTATAACTTTTTACTTAGTTTCTTAGTACTGTCTACCTAATGGCCAAAGTCAGAAACCTGAAAATGATCTGAGACTTCTTTCCTCATGCTTCCATCCATTCAACCAGCAAGCCCAATCCACTCCTCTTCCCAAACATCTCCAATTGTTGCTACTACCACCTATATTACCATTAAATTAATGCAGACTTCCCTCTCTTTTTGTCTGGATAACAGCTGTAATCTCCTAACAGGGCCCTCAACCTTCTTTTTTTTTTTTTTTTTTTTTTTTAAACCTTTTCTTTATTAGTCGAGGTGAGATTAGTGAAATGGAAGCCACTCTATTTATGCAAGGTATAAGGGGTTTACTGTATGAAATAGTGCTCTATAATTGTTGGAGGAACTGGAAGAGCAAAGGATAAGGAAGCTGACATTGAAGACCAGGGAAGCTGATGCCTGAAGACTCAGCCTGAGGCACTTAAACTGGTGGCTGTTAGTAGCTTACCAGGAAGCTGCTGTGAATGTCATGTTTTCCCATGGTTTTTACTGCAACTGCTTCAAGAGAATAATTGTTTTGCCTTCTTTCCTACCATCAAAATCCTGCACAACTGCCTCTCATTAGCAAACTATAGGTAAATAATATTCTGGAAAATGTAGTCGTCTTCTCCTCTGCAATAGAGAAAAGAACTTAGAAAGGGTTGCAGTGAAACAGAATAGTCAACAGAAAATCCATCATACCCCTAAAATCTATTTTTCTAAAATGCAGTCAGATATTTCTATAAAAATTGATGATCATATCATTCTTCTGCTTAGAAACCTTCAATAGTACATTATTCCTTTTACGATAGAGATACTTTAATATCACTCACAAAACTTTTATATAATCTTGCCCCAGCTTATTTCTCTTACTGATTTCTACATCTTAGCTACCTTTAAAACCTCCCAAGCTAGTTTTTAATGAACGTCTGAATGAAGAATAGTAAATGAAAAAAGTCATTACATTATTAATTAGAGGTGGTCAAGTTTGGCCAGAGAGGGACAATGTTTTGAATAACATTTAAAACAAAACAAAAAATAAATTTGGACTTGACATGGTAGGAAATAGGTCATTAAGTAAAAGGACGACTTTAATGAAAGAAGTATCTTTAAGTAATTCAGTCTTGGATATTGCAGAGTAGAAATCAAAAGACATATAACTAGGACTTTAATAGAGTAAAAATAATGTGTTATTACTCTTATGTTATTACAGTTCTAAAATGGGGGAGACCTCATAATCCTTTTGATAGAAGAATTAACTGGCCATGGTAGCAAAATACATGGAGAGGAGGAAATTGACAGGTTTCTGATTTGCAAAAATGCTGATATGACTGACTTAAGGAAGTCTAAGTTGAGGAGGAGAGACGATAGGTACATTAGATTTGAGGGCATGCTGCAAACAGATTCAGTTATTCAGCTAAGTAATGACTAAAACTTAGCTGCTAATTATGCTAAAATCATCCAGTTGATCTGAATTACCCATATAATTGTGTCATTTCATACTCTCACTTTGCCCACGTAAAAGAGCCTCAGAACTGAAAATGCTTTATTTTACTCTTTGCCAATTCCAAAGCATCTTGTTAAGCAGAAAACATTCCCCAGCACACCAGAGTTTAAGCTCAGTGCTCTCTCTCTCTCCTTTTATGGAATGTGCACTCTTGACTACTGGTGCTGTCAAAAGCTAAAGAGAAAGTCACCTGGATTTATATGACAGAACTTCCTTTTTTGAACTCTCTTTTTCATCTTCCAGAGAGAATCCACAAAATCATTTGAAATAGAATCAACAGTTCAAAATAAAATGTGGAAGATTAGGAAAATTGGCTTCTTAATTGACAGATAATTTACTTTTTTTGAACCAAGTAAATCCTAATTAAGTTTACAGCAATATTAACAAGGAATGTTCAGAAGGGATAAAATTCTTCATAACATTTGTTTATAATGAATTAGCATATTAAAGATAATGGAATAATTCTTCTACAGCCTTCCAAAATTTTGCATCATTATCATTCAGTACTTCAAAGAGACATATGTCAGTTTCTTGCCATACAACCCCTAATGTATGAGGGGGAGGAAACACTAATGTCTGCCCTTCTCAGAGAGTAAACATCTACCTGGACTTCCTGGGGAAATCAGAGATGGGGAGAGAGAAAAGGAATCAGTTCTGTCTTACAGATTGTTTTTGTGTGGCTTCCTGGACTAACTGAAAGGGGGCAAAGACAGGATGTGTTTAGGGCACCAGTAAACAGAGCCTCTCCAACCGTGGAGCAGTCCTCACTCTCTCTGCATGGCTTGGGGAGAAGCCAGAGGAGATGCCCCCTTGCATCAATGTGGTTATATCCTTGTTCAAGTCAGATGTTTGCTCTAACTTAGAAAGTCAGCTTAGGAGAAGGATTCACATCCATAATGCCACCCTACTTCTTCCTAAGATGCCAGTAGGGCCACTAATTGAAAACACACACAAAATCCTCACACATTGCTCATTATGGAGAGATTGATATTATTAAATATGGTAGCTAAACTGATAGCCTTTTATTTTATTATTATTATTTCAACACCACTATTAAGTTGTTATATGACCTATTTCTTCGAATGACTTTTAACCATATTGACCTTTCGGTCATGCCGTCTACACTCCCTACAGAAAAATAACTTAGGACTTAGAAGCATAATGATAAATAAGGTAGTATAAATCCATATTTTTTACAGAATATAAATAACAAATTTCCCCCTATAAACAGCAGTGGAGTTGGGATTGGTGATATAGCCTGTGGGCTTGCCAATCCCAGCAGTAAGCATATTGACATGGGCAAAAATGTTTTTTAAAAAGTTTTGTGAATGTCCCTGAAGTACAGTTGAATCTTTACCAAATTTCTGGAAGCCTATTCTTATATAGGCATAACAGTTTTCTAAAGAAACAAAAATATATTCTCTGTAGTCAATAAAGAGACCAACGACTTGTTTATTGCAATGTAGTTATAAATTCCCAAACAGTGTTACTGACTTAATATCATTTTTGAAAATAAATGCTTTAAAACACCAAGTTAATACCAATGCATGACCATCACTACATATTTTCAATATATACTGTTTTATAAAATTATTTCCTGCTTTCATCCAATAACTTAATACAGAGCCTGACAATGGTTAGTGGGCAACTGGAATGAGGTATAATAGAAGGCAGTGTGCTGGAGTAGATCATGCCTGGACCAGACATCTAAAGACCTGGATTGAAGTCCTGGCTCAGCCACTTCATGGTACATGGCATATGTTCTCAATGCCCTGTCCATACCTCCTCACTCTTAACACATCAGTGTACAAGGCCCCACCTCCTATCTGCCAGCATCTATACTGGTAACTTTTGAGAATATTTGAGAGCATTCTTGTGCTACTGGAGCTCACCCCACTGCCAGCATAACAGGCTGGAAGTTCTGGGGTATTATTGCCTCCTGGGAGCAGCCCTCAAACAATGTTATACAAACTCCAGCTCCATCACTTTGAGGGAGATAACTCTGAGGCACCAGTTCTACATTGGCTCCCAGAGTTTCTCCAATAGAATTAAATTCAAACTCTCAGAGGTACAGCTGCCTTGATTGTGTACCCTGTATTGGCTTTCTGCCCTTCTTTGTCTCACTTTTTGACTCACAGTTGCCTATGGTGGAACTCAAAATAACTCATTTATAACGAAAGACTCTTTACTAACAATGGTGGCCAATTTGTGATTTTCTTAACACCTTTTCAAACTGTAGAAAATGGGGAGATGCTCAAAAGTGATAGCAATGGGAGGTCAACAGAAGATGTTCTTTCCCAGCGTATAGTACCAGTTTTTAGTTTCTGCATTGTTAGGTAGCAAAATTAAACCTTAACAAAAACAATTCATTATTCTGTATGTAACATAAAAAGCCATTAAAAGACTGTTTTAGAAAACATGACAAATAAAGTCCCTCTATGACAACTTATATACTTGACAACATGTATACTTTCTATCTTCATCCTTTAATTAGTGTCATCCTTGCAGCATTCCTGTGAGGTAGGGAGGGCAAAGATGAGTAACTCAGTTGTCAGATAAGAAAACTGAAGGTTGAAAATGTTTACTGACCATTCAGGAACTCAAGACTTTTGTTTTTGTGATCTGTACATTTTCTGCCACGTTCTATTTCTTCATGTTACCTGACAGTTTTATTATATACTAAAAGTGTCTCTATTCTCTTTGTTAGATTTTCTTTGTAGGATTCCTATTTTCTGGAATGTAGTAATAAAAACATTTGAAATATATTTTATGGGAAAGATTATTTCCCACTTAGAAGATGAGCTGGAAATGCATGTTCCATTGCAGATTGGTTTTGGTACTTCTTGGCACTTTATTGTATTAAGAGTGTTCTAATCCACAATATCTCATAGCATTACTATTTAGGCATATTATGCCTAATATTGGACAAAATACTCGGAAAAGGATGTAATAAATGAAGAGATTTCAGGGATGCAAAGAAGAATCCTTTTTACCTCCTTCACCTGTCCTACCTGCTAGTGGATTTTGGAAATGTTCTACCATTTTAGCTGAACAGTTTGATTCCTGCTAAAATAAAAATATCCTTGATATGCGTCATAGTGGAATGTGTTTTCAGTCATTTTCGCTATGAATAACTTTAAGTCAATTTCTGAAAACACATTTGATAGAGGAAAGGGAAGTAAGGTAGAGGAACAGTGGAGATGGGAATGGAGACCAAAAAGAACATGGAACAGTATACTGGCATATTTGACTTCATTATCTGCCTGAGTCCTAGACAAAGACTCACAGAATAAATTTACTGGCCATGTTGTCATCGGAAAGTCATTTAGTTTTGTGAATCAAAGTTTTCTCATTTATAAGTGATGGGCTAGGACTACATGATCTGCATGTCCTTTTCAGCTCTAAGATTCTATTATTATTTGATTCCATTGATCACATATTCCCATGGACATGGTAACAAAGGTGAATGATAAAATCCAGTTGGCTTCTGTTTTCCTGAATATTAGCTAAGACTCAAAAAATGGTAATGAGATTTTGTGTTTGAGCATGTAATCTGCAAAAGAGTCTTCAAAATGAGAAATGAGGAAAGGTAAACTAGAGAGTTAACAGTACGCATTATTCACAAATAGTCTTGTGTATGTGCTTATAATGGGCCCCCGGCAATTTGTCAAGATACAGAAAATTGGAGAGTATATCTGGTATGCTGTGCCTGATTTTTCATTCAGCTTTAACCTGGAGGCAAGTAAAGGGCTGTATGAGGTATCTAACCAGAAAGAAACAATATGTTGCTCTACTATCACTCGGCATTCACTCACCACTTTTTATTTTTCCGTGTGCCAAGTGCTGTGATCAGTGCTTGGGATTTCCCAGACATGAGACCTGAAACAAGGATTCAAGTGTTAGTGGTTTTTGGAAGTTTCAGGGAGCATTGGTAGGGAAGTAGGGACATGGTACAGGAAAGGGATGGCAGGTGGTAAAAGGTACATTATAAAACCAGCTACTGCTGCGTGTGACTAGAGCTTAATCCTGCAAAGAAACTCAGAGAAACCATAAAACATATGCATCAGATTTATACTATTGAAGGGTCAAGGGAGATGGGGTATTTATGCCACAGCTCCCATCAGTTACTAAGTATAAGCTACTCTTGTGAGATGGTAATTTTCTAGCACTTCTGGCCTCCACATGGCAGGCAAGGTTGGCATTGATGGGCAGACAAAGCAAAGCTCTTCAGCAGAAAGCACAGGTAGGAAGTAAGAACAGCTTTCACTAAAGCAATAAAAGTACGGGGATGTGGGCAGGATACCAATAACATCGCTACACAAGAATCATCTCAATATATCCTTACCACCACCCTTCGAGATAGGTACTGTTACTCCATTGTACACATCAGAGGGCCAAGCTTCAGAGGCTGTAAGTGCCTTATAAGAGGTAGAGTTGAGATTGAACTCAAATATGTGACAAAAACCATATTGTTAGACTTTTCTGTATGGTGTAAAAAGGATGTCATCTACGTCAATACTTGACCCAAATGCTCCTCCTTCTATGAAGTACTCTTTGATTTTGTCATCATTCTTCCTGTGTTACCACAGACCTTTCTTAGTTCTGTAAGAACAGTTATCACACCTCTCAGTAATTAACTGTTTTGATTTATTCTTCTTACTAAGCAAGAGTTTCTTGGGGAGACAAATAACATTGATTTCCTCATTTTCATATTCCCTTATAAGCAAAGAATTGGCATATAGAAGACCCTCAATTAATGCTGATAAAATGCCTATGCCTGATTTTTTCTTGTAGAGGCTCAAATTGACAGTAATTTACCCATTCAAGGCACCCAATATTGATAGAATCCCTACTACGTGCTAAGGAAGAAATGGACATAGAAATGAAAGAAAAAAATAAATGTTGCTGAAATGCGGTTACATATATAAAACTTGTCTCTTTTCCAAATATATCTACCCAGTCAACTCAGGTTTGAATAAATTTTTGTAGGTCTTTCCAATCTCAAGAAAAACCAGTCTTTCTTTTTAATCTCATTTTACTCATGTGTGATAAACACCAAGAAACATGTAAATGATGAAATCTATATAATTTGTGTTATACAAGCTGGGGCTGTGTATGAAGATCTGGTTCTAAGATACTACATTTTATGACACTATTTATTTCTGGTGTCAAAATGAACCATTTCAAATATACAGTAAAATTTTTTTACAAACTGAGGCCCATGCTTCTTTTGGCTGCTGATATACCTCACTGAGTACAGGGCAGATGGGCAGTAATTTTCTACATATTTCTACTGCACAGCAAGAGGTAGTTAATTTCCAGGTGCATATTGCTTTAATTTTAGTGAGTCCAATAATTTTTTGAATACAGTGCCAGGGTCCTCTCTGCCAGAGGCTATAATTTTATAAGAGCAGAACTCATGAAATATGTGGGAGAGATTAGTGGGCGTGCCTGAAATGCTTTCTTTCTCACTTTGTACTGTGCAAAGCCTCAGGCAGAAGGTTTAGGAAGTAGTTTCATTTGCAGACATTGATCGAATTTGGATGAACTTTGGAGAAAACTCAGATTTTCCTTGGAGTTTAGTCATTGGAATTGGGAAGGGGTCTCATGTGCTGGAGATGACGTGTGAAGAGCATACAGGCCCCATGTTGAGGCACTGCCTTCTTGTACTTCCTTCTCTTTTGAAGGAATATTGATTCTTAATTTGATTGGGGTTAAAAATGAAGAGTAAGTTTATTCCATGCCAGTCAGAACCTTTCACAGAACATGTGAAAAGTAGCGAATCAGTGGTAATCCTTGGAATTTTTTTTTCTAAAAGCCAAATGCATGAACAGAGGACAAAGCGCCCAGTACTGGCCCAGAACCCTAAGGGGTTTATGTAACTGGCTGCATTGGCATAGTGGCAAATGCCAGCAGGGGGCCAGTGTGTCATGATACCCGCTGAAATTCTAAGTGGGCTGTCACAGTTCATAGCATATTTATGCTGTGTGGTTTGTAGAAAAGGACACATCCCAAATATAGAGTGACCCAGAGTCCAAGTTATCAAGTTGGAAATTTATATCTCATTTGTCTCATCTTTTTTGGTGGGGAGATTGCCAGGGAGACTGGGAGAAGACACTGTGAAAAACATTTCCATGTCACAAGTACTCATCCAGCAATTACGTGGTGCCCACAATGTGATATTTCAGTGTTTTCACTGATTAAAACTCACAGTCAAACCCATTAGAGAGTCATAAAATCAATTTCGCAAGTGGCATCTGGATTTTTAATGAAATATGGAATAGAATGAACGAGAATAAAGTACAGCAGATTGCATCTTATACAGGAAGGGTATTATTTTATAAAGCTTTAAAAATTTGTGTATTAATATATATGTGAATATTTGCTTATATGTTCATTTATATGTAGAAATAGACATATTTGTTATATGTATGAGATTGATGAGTGGGGCTAACACGTGGTAGAAATGCATTTTTATTACTATGAATTACTATTAAGATAGTTTAAAAGTCATTGTGGTAGATCCTAACACGAAAACAAATAAATGTAATCCACACATAAATGCCTGCTCTTCAGAATATTACAATCTAGTTAGAAATAAGGCACGTGAAGGAAAAGAAAAAAAAATTTGTTTTATTCATCACTTACCAAAATTAAGGTGCATTAAGTTATCCCATCTTGTTCTCTTGAAAATCTTAGACATAGGAGTTATTGCTACCATCGTCTTCTAGAAGAAATGAAATAATTTGGTCAAGGCAAGGCAACCAAGCCCAAATAGGTAGAGTCTATAGCCTGGTCTATTGGTTAACACCATAATTTCCTCCATATTTTACCACCTTCCTAAAAAGGTGGCAAACATGTATGAAATGGGTAATGTGAACAGGAAGAAACTTAGAAATTTTAAGAAGATAGATATTATTAACTGTCAAGGGGAGGGAGGAGGAGGTTTCATGGACCAGGTAGGATTTGATTTTAACTGGAGTCAAGGAGGAAAGGAAAGAAAACAGGAATGAATTCTAAACACTGGATAGGAGATAAAGTCATGTTTAGAATAAGCATGGAATGCTTAGGACCCAGGGAAGTAGACTGCTCTGGTATAGGGGAAGATTCATCTTTGGAGAATAAAGGGTGAAAAGGCTGGATACAAATTGGCCCTGTGTGAGACTGATCACATACCATGTGCCAGGCACTGTCCTAAGAGCTTTCTATATATTATTTAATTCTCATGACAACTCTAGGCAGTAGATATTATGATGCTCTTTGTAAAGAGGAGTAAATGAGACTTAAGGAGTTCCATAAATTGTCCAGGTTGTTGTTATAGTACTGGATTCAAAGACACTCATGTCTGAGTCTAAAGCCTAAGCTGCTAGCCACTCTGCCAAACCTCATTCTGTGGAGGATACTGAAAATGAGTCACAGATAAAGCATATTATACATCCTCCCCATCCCCTACAGTACTACGCAGCCCCGGCAGTGTCATTCCCCTGCAGTTGTGTTGTGGCAACGCCTGCGTGATTATACGTATGGGGGACCCTCTTTAGTCGAATGGTGAAAATAGGAAAGGGAAGTGAGGAGTAAATGAATGTGACATATTGAAAAAGAACTGATGCAAAAGACAGAGCAGAGCAAAGGAACTGCCAGAGGTAACGTGGGAGTTCCAAGCCTGAGTAAATCAAATGATTACATTTGTGAGATGGAGAAATTAAGCCTTACATTGAAATTATGGTCATACTGAAAGAATGCCATCTACATGCCTTTTAAGATAACAAAGTAACCATATTTGTTGTGTGCTTACAACATGCCAGGCATGGCACTAAGCATGTTGTGTAAATTTATTTAGTGTCAACAGTAATTCAGATGAGGAAACTGAGGAATGGAACAGCTCAGCAACTTGCCCAAGACCACACAGTCTGTAAAGGTCAGAACCAACTTTCAAACTCAAATGCTTAACTCCAACCCAGACTTTTCTTCTAAACTCCAGCCTGTATCCGTCAACTTTCTTAACATCTCTACTCGAATTATATTTTGTAACTCAAACTTCATATGTCCAAATAGAACTACTGATCTCCCACTACCTGCACCAACCTCACCAGAACTGTACTTCCCACATTTTTCCCATCTTACATAATGGTAAGTGCATCCTTCTAGTTACTCAGACCAAAAACCTTGGAATTATCCTTGACTCTCTTCTTCTGCTTGCACCCAATGGAAACATCAACACATCCTATCTGATGTTTCTTCAGACCGTATGCAGCATCTGATATTTCTCACCACCTCCTTGTGCAAGCCACTAAATCTCATACCTAATGCAGTTGCCTCCTAACTAGACTCCCCAAGTCTTCCCTTGCCCCTCTTGCAGTCTACTCTCAAACTAGAAGCCAGAGTGATCCTACTGAAACATAGTCAGATGAAGTAACTTCTGCTCAGAAACCTCCAATGACTTCCCATCTCAGAGTAAAAGCCAAAGTCTTTGGAATGGCCTTCATGGTCCTACACAATCTCTAACCCTCAATCCCTACAGTCTTATCTCCCACTTGTCCTTTCTCATTCAGCTCCAACTACACGAGACTCTTCATAGTTCCGGAAATGTTACGGATGTATTCCTGCCTTGGAGCCTTTGCAATTGCTCTCCCTCTGGTTGGAATGCTTTGCCAGTATGTGCCCAGAGCTTACTGTTTCATTACCTTCAGGTCCCTATTCAAACATCCCCTTCTCGATGAGACCTTTACCAGACCACCTATCTAAAATTACAGAAGTGAACTTTCCTATTCCTCATTACTACTTTGTGTTTGTCCTTAGCATGTACTATTCATCAACATACTCTGTATTCTACTTATTTCATTATTATGGTCTCCATCAATGGAATGTAAACCCAATGAGGGCAGGGATTTTCTAACCTCTTTCGTTCCCATCCACAGTACCTACAGCAGCACCCAACATATGTTAGGAACACAACAGACATTTGCTGAATGAGTAGATAAAACCCAAGCAATCTGATTCCAGAGACAACACTCTTAACCCCTAAGGTGAACTACCTCTCAGAACTTGAAGAGTGTTTCTTGAATTGAGAAGTTCTGAATGTTTTTGCCCAATATTATTTGTGAAGTCGAGCGAGGGTTTAATGATTTCTGGAAAATCAATGCAGCAAAACTATACCATCTATAATAAGGTACATGTTTTTGTTTGTAAGTAAAATGTCCCTTTAGAGTTGTTAATAAATGGGCTGTTAACTGACTTGTCTTATTGTCACTGCAAATTTCTCAACACAGTTTTATTTCTCTGTATGTGGTAACTGTACTGCTAGAGGGTATATGCATAATAGGTAAGATAAACATAGAATATTTTAATTAGAACATACACTTTAATTTTTATTTATTTCATGTTTTCTTTTGTATTGTTTTATAGAGTTTCTTATTAACTCCATGTTAGCCTACTTTTACATTTAAAGAAATACACTGAAGTGAATTTGGACTTTCTACCATGGTTCTGGCATGAGCAGTATACTTACAGATGTGTAAGAAGAGTTTGTTCAGTTCCTATCTTTAAAAAACCTATTTCTCAAGTATCTAAAATTATGAAATACCCTATCTTATTAAATTTTCTGAAATTCTTTAATGTGTATTAAAAACTCTACCACCTTTGTGCTCACCCATAATGTGGGATTTTCTTTTCACCTCCAATATCCTGCCCAGTTTGGACAACTTGCACTAACATTGGAAGTTTATTTGTATTTAGTACATCTTTAAAAAGTGCCCCTAAATGTAAAATCTACAGTTGCCTTTAAACCTGGGCTCCTTTTTCCATATAACAAGATAAAGCTTGAATACAACTATGTCCTTATTAGTACTTGGTGCCAATAAGTACCTTTTTAGAAGGATACATTTTATCTGATGAACATGTTCATTAAAAATTAGCCCAGGGCAAATTTATTAATCTAAACCCTTAAACAGGGAAGCAACAAACTTTTTAAAACACTTAATCAATCCATTAGTAAAACAGTTCAAATATTTAATCCATCTAGAGTTAATTTTTGTATAAGGTGTAAGGAAGGGATCCAGTTTCAGCTTTCTGCACATGGCTAGCCAGGTTTCCCAACACCATTTATTAAATAGGGAATCCTTTCCCCATTGCTTGTTTATGTTAGGTTTGTCAAAGATCAGATTGTTGTAAAAACAAACAACCCCATCAAAAAGTGGGCAAAGGATATGAACAGACACTTCTCAAAAGAAGACATCTATGCAGCCAACAAACATATGAAAAGAAGCTCATCATCACTGGTCATTAGAGAAATGCAAATCAAAACCACATTGAGACACCATCTCACACCAGTTAGAATGGTGACCATTAAAAAAATCAGGAGACAACAGATGCTGGAGAGGATGTGGAGAAATAGGAATGCTTCTACACTATTGGTGGGAGTGTAAATTAGTTCAACCATTGTGGAAGACTGTGGCGATTCCTCAAGGATCTAGAACCAGAAATACCATTTGACCCAGCAATCGCATTACTGAGTACATACCCAAAGGATTATAAATCATTCTATTATAAAGACACATGCACATATATGTTTATTGCGGCACTGTTCGCAATAGCAAGGACTTGGAACCAACCCAAATGCCCATCAATAATAGAATGGATAAAGAAAATGTGGCACATATACACCATGGAATACTCTGCAGCCTTAAAAAGGATGAGTTCATGTCCTTTGCAGGGACATGGATAAAGCTGGAAACCATCATTCTCAGCAAACTAACACAAGAACAGAAAACCAAACACCACACGTTCTCACGCATAAGTGGGTGTTGAACAATGAGAACACATGGACACAGGGAGGGGAACATCACACACCAGAGCCTGTCAGGGGGTGGGAGGCTAAGGGAGGGATAGCAGGGTGTGGGGGCAGAGGGGAGGGATAGCATTAGGAGAAATACATAATGTAGATGACAGGGTGATGGATGCAGCAAACCACCATGGCACATGTATACCTATGTAACAAACCTGCACATTCTGCACATGTACCCCAGAACTTAAAGTATTATAAATAAAAGACAAAATCAAGAAAATACTAAACTGATTTGAAAGAATTTAAAACTCACACATAAAGGAAAAAATAATCTGTTCATCTCTCAGTTCTGTAGTGCTCAAGTTCAAACCACTTTGGCATCTGAGACAAGTTTGTGTATGGTGTCTAGCTGAGAAAGCAGCCTAATATTTGCATCATGTTAACCCAGCAATAACAAAGTCTCTAACACACTTTCATCCTCTCCTCACTATGATCATCATAGTGACGTAGGCTTCCTAGATGTTCACCCATACTACTACTACTCTTGGGCTCACAGTTACATTGGTACCATGTGACTGACTCTGGCAAGTGGAAAGTTAGGAGAAGTGCTATATCCCTATCCGAGGCCTCACCATGCTTAGCCCTCCATGAAAATTCATGCTTTCTGTTCCCCAGAAGATGAGAAACTCAGAGATGGCCATATTATAGGATGCAGGAAGCCTGGATCCCATAGTTGCACTAGGAGATTAGTCAAGGAGAGTCAGTTGTTCAAACTGACACTGGGCTATGAAAAACTGAGATTTTAGAATTCTTTGTTGCAGCAGCATAGCATTGTCTTGTCAGTCATTATTATGAAGAAATGTTGTAGAACACAATGACAAGAGCTAGAGGATATTTAAGTTTTTTGTTTTCTGTTTTTTAATTCTTCTTTCACAGAGGTCCAGCAGTTTTGGTGAGGTTGGAAGAGAGTGTAAGATAAAATTCTATTAAAAATTGCAAATACGATTGATCAAACCCTTATTATTTGCCTGGCAATATGCCACAAAATTTCTAGGCACTAAATGCTTGGTTACTCATAACGACCTATGAAAGAGGTACTATTTTAATCATCAGCATTTCATTTATGAGGAGCCTGAAGCCTAGATATGGGAAGAAACCTAAGCAAGTGAGTTCCAGGGTCGTGACTTGAACTCAGATCCTTCTTTCTCCAAATTTCATGCTGTGAACAATGATACTTAACTTTAAAGTTTCCAGGGACAAATCAGTTTAGTAAAAAGTAATTCCAACTGGAGGCGGTGATTGGAAAGATTCCAGTGTTTCCCTGCCATATTTTCCACATTTTTAATACTCTCACTGTGCCGCAGCAAGTGGGCTCACTGAAGGAGTGTGGGATGGGAAATATCCTTAACTATGGCTACTTGCCTGCGGATGCCTCATTATTGTCACTGCCAGGAAAGCAAACTCGAAAGAAAGAAGAGGCAGAGACGTCTGAGAACAGGCTCTGTGATGTACATCAAACAGCTCTTGGACTCATCCAGAGCTGCTGGCATCCCAAACATATATTGAGTTGCTTGTGCCTGTGTTGAGTTTGAAAGTACACTGTCATTTCACAGATGAGGATTTGAAATGCCCAAAAAGTATGTCAGGGCACCATGGCTGTTTAGGTATTCCAAATTGCATGTGGAGCTTGATATGTGACTGTTGCTTAATAGAGTTTGCAAGCGACATATTTATTAGACATTGATGAATCTCGAAATTTGGAGAGGTTCAGATAAGCATCCTGAGAATCAGAAACTCATCAGTTGCACTTCTGACATGTTAAGGATTTCTTTTTTTTAGTTTAGAAGCAAGTTACTTTCATGATGTCTTCTGAGTGTGAAAAATTTGTGTAAGGAAACTACTTTTCATTAACTAGAGGAAGGCAGGATTATGTAGTCCATGTAGAAAATAAGGAGCCCTTTAGGATAAGATAATGCAGTGAAAAGAAGCATAACAGAAAAGAGGTGAAATGAAATAGGAAAGAGATAAGAAAAATCATAAATAGAAGCAGAGGGGGAAAATTACATCCAGAATGGGAGGAAGACATAAAGAAAGAATTTTTATTTTGAAAGGAGTATGCTTAACCATTTACAGTTTCCACGAAGAAATATCATGGGGGGTGGATTAAGAACATTCTACGTTAAAGAAGACTTAAAGGAAGATAGTCGGTGTGTAAATGTTTTTCTTACTAGAGGACAAGATAAACATTAGTAATTCAAAACAATAGATAATCTGAAATCATTCATTTTGTACTTATCCTTGGGATGCAGTTAGAGGTCACTGCCTCTTATACATATACACACAGACACATGCATTTTGTGCTCCCTCCTAGTTCTTGCCAACTGTAAAGCAAGGGGCATGCATGGAGGAATCCACTTTCACTCACATCCCACATCAGCACAGATAAACCACTTAAGAAGGATGGAATTAATACGGTTGCCTCATAATCCTCAGTAAGCTATAAAGGTTTTTTTTTTTTTTTTTTTTTTCTTTTTGAAAAGCAGATGAGATCATATGCCTATGGTATCAGGATAATGTTCCCTGTCAGCAGAGGGAGAAGGGAGAGAAGAGATGAAAGAGGAAGTCCCTTTAATCTGAATTGCTTTGTGGCTGGAAATTCACAAGTATAGCCTGGAAGGCCTGGACAGCTACTGCACTGCTGCTCACATGGTGCTGATAAGCAATGCAGTTTATTTCCATCATCTTAGGATAACTATAGAGTGGCCACCCACAGGCATGGGTGAAAGGAGAAGGAACAGGAGAAGGAGCAGAAAGCCTCTGAGAATATCTCGTCTCATAGTCTGGCTTTACCACCCTTTATTTTTGTTCTTATTCCCAATCCTATCCCCCTACCTCTTCACCCACCTTACTGCACAAGTGCAAGAGTTAATAGTAACACCATGACTAGGAAAATGGAGTGATGTACTTATAGCAGTAACTGAGGTTAATTCCAAAGTCTGCCCATAGATTTATGTCAAGTATCTGGCTCAGCTCTAAACACATAGCACAAAATATTAGTTTTCTTCCCTTTTAAACATCCCTGATCCTTCTAATCGCCCCTGCTCCTTCTAATTTCCAATTTCCCAGATTGATTTATTTGGGGTTGGCATCTGGGAGTAGGTTGACTAGATGTCTTTATGAACTTTTATCTCAGCAAAGAAGACTACAGACACCAAAAGTTTGAAAACCCCAATCCATGAAATGTGTGATAACTCATAAAAAACAAAATTCGTCATTTGGGCCTCTGTTCTTCCTCTTAACATTTGAAAAAATAACAAATAATAACTCTTCTCTTTGTTGTTTCTAGTAAAATGATTTTGTTGTTGAGATATTTTTTCTCATAAAGTTATTGTATTTTTCTAGAAACAAATTGATACAATAGTAACAAAAACACTAACTTTTTACATCGAGAGCCAGCCAGTGGCCAGTAACTGAAGGAATTCACATATATTACCTCATTTGATCCTTACAACAACCTTCAAAGTGGTTATTTTTATCACTAACTTATAACTTTCTGATTTTTAATTAAATTAACTGAACAAGAACCCTGGTAAATTATCAGAAAAATTACTAAATATGTCGCTAAACCCTACTAGGACTTTCATTAATCTTTACTGAAAAGCAAATTCAAGATTGCAATGTTGCTTTAATAAGCATGAGCTAACCATAATACAGCTGAGCTGGAAAATGTGGATGACTCACTTTACAATCACCCCCCTTTGCCTGCCTGTAGCTAACACTGTCAAGCACTTCCTTATGTTACCATTTAAACTCATCCAAATAAATTAATTGATGGAAAGATATTGGAGATTATGTAATTACTTCCTCTGGCTCCGGTGGTGTTGCCATCTGACTTCCAGGCAGCAAGATGAGATCTAAATTAAATGCAAATAATTGTTCACAATTAGAAAATGAAATGCCTGGAGAACCCCATGATATTTTCAACAAGCTGATGCACTTGCCATCGATCAACAGTTGAGGCTTTCTAGCATGTACTTGGCTTGAGTCCCAATGATGACATTGTGCATAGCAACAAGATACCCTTCTACATCAGAGACAAGAATTCCCAAGGATTCATCCTTCAGTAAGAAGTGAACTTTTACAGAAGTCGTATGCATAAAAAGTATTCTCAGTTCAAATTTCTGAGGGTTACTGGATAGCTGATTTCAGGTCATACAAGGACTTGCAATATAAAAGTACCTAAATAATTATTTGAATTAGCCATCTTGAATGGATTAGATATATCTAGCCTTCACTCAGGGCAGTTAAATGGATGAGTTTTGTATTGCTTTGATTTAATTTCCAGGCTCTCCAAAAAAGCCATCCTTTTCTTTTTCAAGATGTTTCTCAGGATCTTTGGGGAGGACGTTGATATGAAGGGATCCATCCATACCTATAATGATGACATCTAACCAAAAAAAGACTTCATTGTCTTTGAATATGCTAAAAAAAAAAGATGCTATCTTTTCAGTAGAGACAAGGACAGAATGATGAAGGAAAGACAAAGCCTGAAATAAGAAAATGGTTCCAAGAAAATGACCTTAACAGGCTAACAGCTTAGATGGATACAAAGGTTTTTATAAATACCATTAGTATTCATTTAGTATAGGTAGCAGACAGCAACAAGAATTGGAAAAATAACTTGGATGTGATCACTGAAGGGACAGAGGGAGGCAAAAAATATAAGCTTCTTTCTGAGCACAAATCTCTGTCACCGGAGAGCACAGTTGGAATGTCCTCCTTTCCTGATTAGCAACCATCTAATCAAGGACACCGAGTGCCTGCCAGGTCTATATACATGTCACACAGAGAAGAAACAGAAGGGTTCAGGCCAAGATGTTTTCTACCTATTATATGCACCAAATTAACAATTTTAAAAGTAATTTTTTGTCATAAATTTAATGGGATGAAGTGAGGATATTTTTTTTTTAATGAAGAGAAAGTCTTTCCAGAAGTCTTTACTAAAGAAATCCAAAACCTCAACATTTGTCTATATATAGCAAAGGTAAGAGGGCATATGAATAAAGCAGAGAAAATCCCGAGTACATATATACAAGTATAATTACGGATTTAAATGGAACAGTTGTCTAAAGAAAGTCTGCTCAGCCTGAGAGGCAGAAACTGCGTTATACAAAGGCCTTCAAGCAGAGTATTTGGTAAGATTGGCTCACAGTGTTACTACATTATGGTTAAGTCTTTAAACTGCAATACTAATCTATGTGATTGCAAATGTGAAATATCACTGCTCAATTATCCCACCCCTGGTGGATATATAACTGGGGTCATAGAGTAAATGTGTTTTCTCTCTGTTGTCATATTACATGGGAAAGCATTTTAGTATAATCGGAACGCTTTGTGAGTAAGGAACCAGAGCAGGAGGAGAAGTTATTCACATTTCTTATACCAACGTCAGATGGTCCAAAATAGGGATATACCTGCCAGATGAGCAAAAGTGTAGCATCTGCTTGCCTGGGCACCATTTCTGTTGTTCAGCGTTTGGAAAAGCTTCAATAGTGCTGGTTTCTCAATGTCTCTTTTTTCTCCTTGTATTCCCAGTGCTTGCCTAGCATACCTCAAGGCTCAAAGATAATCTCAATAGTAATTGAAGAGTAAATGAATTAGTGAATGACCTTCTTTGTCTGATGGAGAGTTTTTTCTTTATATTCTTTATTTCTTTGAGACAATTCTGTTCTAATCAAAAAACAATAGTCTATGCCTTAAAGTGACTTTGCATATCTCCGTTCTAATCCTGTGTACGTTTTTGCGTGTAACACTTAAGCTGAATTCTGAGCTAAGTAATTCACATTTGAGAGAAAAATGGAATAGAAAGTCTGGTAGGCATTATGGCACAAAAAAAAATGTCTACTATGCAAAATAAAGAACACTCAAAGAGGCTGTCATGCTTCTCAGAAACTCTTTGGGTTTGTTGATGCATTTCTTCATCTTTACAAGCTGACCCTTTACATAGTTCCTTCTCCAGTTTCCAAAAATTTATTAAAATGACAGCAGACTTGGAATGATCTTGGACTTTCAAAGATCACAGGATGGTTTTTATGTATACTTAGTCATGACTTCCTCAAGTCAACTTTTAAATATGTTAAGGTCTGCATTTAACAGGAAAGAAATAGAGAGTTCTGTTCAACCTAAAAGGATCATGTAAGAATTAAGACCTACTTTGCAAAATGAATTTGATTCCCCTAGCATCTCTCAACCAATTGCACTTTCAACTTACATGTCTCAACAAAGACACCTGAAAAATTGTGATGCCTTTTGAGGTCATAATGGAGTCTTGGAAACACAACTGCTTTGTGAATGAAGCCATGATGTTCAGGTGCTTTACTTCTTAAACCTTCTACTTCTTAATGGTCACTTTATTTAGTGATGTTTCTTAAAAGATTTGTGGGTGTTTACTGATATCCAACAGGAAAATTGTATAGGGCTTTTTATTCTCTCCTTTAATTCAAAAATACTTATTTAAAAGGTAACAGACACACATGATAGCTAAAAGCACCTGAAGAAGATAAATTTGTTTTGAATGCTACTTGCTTGTCTTTTGTAAGATTCATAAGAGTACATTTCAAACTCTTTACAAGAATATATTTGAGGTATTGATTATTTTAAAGCCTGGACAAGAAATGCTGATTACTGTAGAGTACTGAGAATCCTCAACTAGTTATGAGCTATTGCCATGTATATCTAACATCCAACCAAGCAAATACTTCAAGATTTCTTATGTCTTAATGATTTATATCATTCTTTTCTATGAGTTTCTGTTCACCCTTTATTAAAATAAAACATAACCATGCATTTGTTCCTTATACATGCATGTATAATGTTTTCTGCATGTATAAGAAATAATATACATCAAACATAAACACATTCAAAGATCTTTGATATTTGGCATTAAATATTATCCCTTACAAATATCCCCCTAAAGGGCTCTTTGTCAGTTTTGAAAAGGGAGGCAAAACAATTTCAAGCAGCTATGTAACTATGTCAAGTAAAAATGAAGTTAATATTTATTTGTAGAGGCATTTACCATATTTAGATGCACAAACATTTAACCATTTTTAGTCTTCCTTCAAATTGAATGACAAATTTCTTCCAAAGACCACAGAAAAATTATTATGGGGAATGTTTTCAGTGGATATATCTCAAAATGAAAAAAGGTATTGGAAGGGCATTTTAATTCTTGAGCAAATATAGAGAATCTTTCAAATAATCTAAGGAAGAAGAAAAATCACCCCGAATGTAAATCAGGAAAAATTCATTTCAATTCTATCACTGGGTGATACTTTAATGGATCTCAGAGAAGCAAAACACAGTAATTAAAGATGAAAAGAAAGGAAAATTAAAGAATGCCAATAATATTAGTGAGGAAATGGGTACATTGGATGAAACAAGGCAGGATTTTAAATAAATGATTTTGTAATGGAATCATCTGTCTGCTCTGCAAAACTACACTATAATCTGGCACCAATTTTTGTATGTTGGGCTGAGAAGAAACTAAGAAATTGAAATTTCTCATGAGCAGTAGGTAAACACTCTTTGTTCTCATTTGTCTTGAATTATAGCTGATCATGATGGCTTGAGCATCTCAGTGAAAAATTTTCCAAGTCCAGGCTGCCAAATTTCAAAGGACAGTACTTGTAAAACATCCATTTATTTGCATCCTTTCATGACTCATAACCAATCACCTATAGCCGATTATCTTAATGAGCTGAGAGTCTCAAATTCAATCATTATTACAGGTGATGTATGTAGCCTTAAAGAATATAAGAAACATTTGCTTGGTGCAAATAAACTAGCATCTTCTTATATATTTAGATTTATAGGAATTCTCTGCTCTGCTAGTGCTTCTGCTTACCACCAGTTAGTCAACCACAGTCATAGAGCAGCTATATGAGGCTCATCTGTATCCAAGGCACAAGGGCCACAAAGATGAAAAAACAAGTTTGCCACCCTCAAGAAACTACCTACATAGTGAGAAGATAGACATGCAAACATATAATTACAACACAGTATTAACTGGTAGTAAAATAAAATTAGACATAAGGACCTATGAGCACATGGAGGAGTTCTAAAGAAAAGTCCTCAAAGAAAATGATGTGCTAAATTCGTTTTAGGTCTGTAATATGACAATAATAACAGTAAGAGCTGCAATTTATTGAGTGCTTCATACATTATAGACACAGTGGTAAGCAGCTAGCATGATTCATTTCACTTCATCCTTTTAATGACCCCAGGAGATTGATGTTATTATTTTCTTCATTTACATAGGAGAAAACTTGAGCATGGAGAATTTAGGTAAGATTCCCACTGTAATGCAGCTAATGAGTGGAGCCAAGGCTTAAGTCAACATCTGTCAATGGTCAAGCTGCTCTGTTATTATATTTTTAACTTTTTAAATATAATTTTAAAGAAGAACTGTAGGAATGGTATAAAGAATCTCCATATGTCCTCATCTAAGTTCTCTAATTGTTAATACTTTTATCATATTTGCTGTATCATTCTCCACTCCTCTCAATAGAGATAGATACATATGTACATATGTAAATAAATGCATTTATAATTTTTCTTCTGAATTGAGATTAAGTTTCCAGCATGATGCCCCATTATCTCTAAATACTTCAGGGTTTATTTCTAGAAAGACAAGTATATCTCTCATATACTTGCACTATAATTACCAAAATCAGAAAATTAACAAAGATGCTACCAAGATATGTCTTTTTTTCTTCTAGGAGTCAATACCAGGATCATGTGTTTCTTTTAGATGTCATGTCTCTTGGTCTCCTTTAATCGAAAACAGTTCCTCAGTTCCTCTTTCTCTTTCATGACATTGACATTTTTAAAGAACACAGACCAGTTATTTCATGACTATTTTTTCAAATTGGAGTAGTCTGATGTTTCCTCATGATTAGATTCAAGTTGTGGATTTATTGTTAGGAATACCACAGAAGGGAGGTTGTATACTCAAGAACCTCATATCAAGAGGCCACAATGTCAGTTTGTTTCATTACTGGTAACATTAACTTTGATCATTTACTGGAGGTAGTGTCCACTAGGTTTCTCCACTGTAAAGTTACTATTTTTCCTTTTGTAATTAATAAGTGTTTTGTGGAAGGCATAAATATCCTGTTCTACAACAAACGTTCACCCACTAGTTTTAGCATGATGACTGTTGACTGAATTAATTATTGGTTATGATGTTTACCAAATGATAATTTCCTCATTTCATTGTTTCTTCTGCATTCATTCGTTGGAATTCTGCTGTAAAGAAGAGGTTTCCCTTCTCTCCTATTTTTTTCTATATCATTTATTATTATTCATATTTGTATGAACTCATGAATTTGTATTCAGTGAGTTATAATTTATTAATATCATTATTTACTTTGCTGCTCCAATTGTTCCGAATTTGGGCAAAGTATCCCCCTTCAAGCTTGGTCCTGTGTTCTATAAACATGTATCAATCATTCTTTGAGCCTACTTTCCAGCACCACAAAATTTTTCAGGTTCACCTTGTACTTTCCCTGCCCCACATCCCTGGAATCAACCATCTCTCCAAGGTAGGTCTTTGTTCTTAACTGCCTCTTTTTTTTTTTTTGAGACAAAGTCTCACTTTGTTGCCAAGGCTAGAGTGCAATGGTATGATCTCAGCTCACTGCAACCTCTGCCTCCCAGGTTCAACAAATTCTCCTGCCTCAGCCTCCCAAGTACCTAGGATTACTGGCAAGCACCACCATGCCTGGCTAATTTTGTATTTTTATTTATTTTATTTTATTGAGACAGAGTCTAGCTCTGTTATCAGGCTACAGTGCAGTGGCATGATCTCCGCTCACTGCAACCTCTGCCTCCCGGGTTCAAACAATTCTCCTGCCTCAGCCTCCCAAGTAGCTAGGATTACAGGCACACGCTGCCACACCCAGCTGATTTTTTTATTTTTAGTAGAGACGGGGTTTCACCATGTTGGCTAGGATGGTCTCAATCTCCTGACCTCATGACCTACCCGCCTCAGCCTCCCAAAGTGCCGGGATTACAGGTGTGAGCCACTGCGCCCAGCCTCATTTTGTACTTTTAGCAGAGATGGGGTTTCATCACGTTGGCCAGGCTGGTCTCGAACTCCTGACGTCAGGTGATCCACCCACGTCAGCCTCCCAGAGTGCTGGGATTACAAGCTTAACTGCTTCTCTTTTTGATTACTCACTGGTTTTTGTTTTTATATATGGGCAATGCACATGTTTTAATATCCAGAAATATCTATTAAAGAGTCATTTTCACAACTATTACAATGATAATAAAAATGACACCAAGCTAGTTTGGAGTCAATGTATAAGTTCTCAAAATGCCTTCCAAATCCTCAAATAAAGGATAACTTGAGTCCTAGGAAAGATAAAAGAAAATATGAAGAAAAAGAGAGCGGGTAAGGGAAAAGAAAGGCAAAAAATACGTAAGAAAAGTAATAAAAACAATTTTTTAGTACCTTCTCTGGGTCAGGCACTGAGATAAATACTTCCACATGTACCCTCTTACTATATTCCTGCAACAGCTTCCTGGAGTAGAAATTATGATCCTCACTTAAGAAAATAGAGGTTCAGATATTTCTATGGCTTTCCCTAACCTACACAGTAAGTAAGAAAGCTAGGAATTGAATCTATCCATGTCCTATTCTAAACCAATCTTCTACGGAGTGCTGCCTCTATACAATTTTAACGCTAATTTCATGTCCTATATCCTATTTTTGTAATTGGCCAGCCCTCTACAACTTAGATAGTAGCTCTTTATTTACCCATTTCCCAAATACCAGAGCACCTTATGCTCAGACAGATGACAAGGACTTTCCTTAGCTCTGAGAGCAACCTGTTACAGCATACATCTTTCCATGAATTAGGATTAACCACCTGCTTTTTAGGTTGGCTTTATTTGCTGAACTGTGAGGCACAGTATTCTAGAACCACTTGACATATCCCAGACAGCCTTTATTCAGCAGGCTATTATTAATGCCTCTTATCATAAACACTATACCTGGTGTCTCCATTTCTTAAAGACTATAACTGTTGGGGGAGAAATGCAGTTCACTCATCAGTAGACAATTTGAGACCATTAGGAATTTTTATTTCTCTAACAGGGCAAAGCGAAAATGTCTGATTATATAGCAAAGCAAGGTGATGGTTATGGTGTTCATTCTGTGCATGAATCTATTACAGATCAAAACCAAGATGCATCCACAGATACATACAAGTAAGGTAAAGCAGTCAGGAGGGTTATGTGAACCTTATAGTAAAATATGAAGAAATACTCCCCAATAGAGCAACTGGGAATAGATAATAGCTAATGTTTGCACATTTTAGAAAGTCTTTTCACGTGCATTTTCATCTCACATAACCCTCTGAAGGAGAATGGATGCGTCGTTACATCTTCATTTTACAAGTGAGAAATACTGGGATTCAGAGAAATGAAATAACCTCCCCAAGATCTCACAGTGACTCAACTGGCACTTGATACTCAAACTCTGCCTAGTGCTCTTTACACTATACTATGATTAAAGTTCTTCAAATTAGATTTTTGCTAGAACCTCAGTAGGCTTAATCAAATCAATGTGAGCAGATGGAAAGTAAAGGAAATGCATTCCCACTTTATTCCTTGAAGGCTCTTAATAAAATATAGAAGAAACAATATGGGGTCTTTTCTATCCTTTTAGCCAAAATTATGTTGTCTTTTAGTAGGTCACGATATGATGTATGAAATATATTTTTGACCAAATTAATATTATCATAACACAGAATTTATTTTGCCTCTGATTTTATTGAATTGTTTCACTGTAGCTATCAAGTAACCTCTTGTATTGTGTGAATAGGATAAATATAAACTCAACAATAAGTAGTGGTGAACCAAAGGGGCCCTGTGGGATTGGAGAATATGCTTACACACACCACACTAGAATAGGCTTACTAATTGGCTTATGACACAGGGAGTTTAGATGAGAATCACTTAATTGTGAGAAATTCTAGGCAGATATATGGTCATTACATGTAGAATTTATGACCAAATTCTTAAACCACACATGATAATCACTATCATGCATAGACTACCTTCTGTGTGTCAAGTAGAACACAAGATGCACTCTTGCAATTTTACCATTATTTTTTAAAATACAGTTTTTAAGTTTTGTGGTACATAGTAGGTATATATTTTTGTGGCGTACATGAGATGTTTTGTTACAGGCGTGCAATGTGTAATAATCACATCATGGAGAATGGAGTATCCATCCCCTCAAGCATTTATTCTTTGTGTTACAAACAATCCAATTATACTGTTTTAGTTATTTTAAAATGTACAATTAAATTATTACTGACTGTAGTCACCCTGTTGTGCTATCAAATGGTAGATCTTATACATTCTTTTTTTTTAATTGTATTTTAGGTTTTGGGGTGCATGTGAAGAACATGCAAGATTGTTGCATAGGTACACATGTGGCAGTGTGATTTGCTGCTTTCCTCCCCTTCACCTATATCTGGCATTTCTTCCCATGCTATCTCTCCCCACCTCCCCACCTCCCACTGTCCCTCCCCTATTTTCCCCCCAACAGACCCCTGTGTGTAGTGCTCTGCTCCCTATGTCCATATGTTCTTATTGTTCATCACCCGCCTATGAGTGAGAACATGCAGTGTTTGATTTTGTGTTCTTGTGTCAGTTTGCTGAGAATGATGGTTTCCAGGTTCATCCATGTCCCTACAAAGGACACGAATTCATTGTTTTTGATGGCTGCATAATATTCCATGGTGTATATGTGCCACATTTTCCCTAATGCCTAATTCTTTAGCCTAAGTCCTTTTGACTTGAGAGCCATTCCTCCCAGGCACTATATGAATGGGACCCAGGAGGCTTTTGTAAAAATAATATTAAGCTTTTGTAAAAATAAAGGTCATGCCTGCATGGACATGAATCCAAAGCTTTCGTTAAATTCTACAAAGAGTCTATCACACACAAAAAAAGTTAAAAACTAGGGTTTTTGAGAGTGGAAAATAATCTATAAGTTACTAGGAAAAAAAGCATATGGTCACCTTTTATACTACTTAGAGAAGTTTAAACCTATACAGTTACAAAAAATGACAACAAATATTTAAACTAATAGCTATTATATAAGATAATATTTTGAAAACAATAGTCTCTTTTTTTTTAAGTATGGTCCTCAGATCATACTCAGGGATTATATTGAGTACTTGTAAGGAATATAGATTCCTGGACTCACTACAGACATTTGGAATCAGAATCCTTGGAATAGAACTCAGAACTCTGGACTTTTAACCAGGATCCCAGATGATTTTGGTGCCAGCACATGTTTAGAAAGGTAACATAGTAAATAACAGCATTCTTTCTCTGTTCAGTGTTTTGAAAAACCAAATTTATCCAATTCTTTGAGTTATATAATAATAGAACCATGTAATACACACTGAAATATATATATATATAAAACATAATTTACAATTTAAAGATGAAGAAATTATGGACCAATGAAATTAAATAACTTGCCAAATGGAGATCTGGCTTTGTTTATACTCTGTCATAAAGCCTCTTGCTGTAACTGCTGTAAGTTCCCTACTGTAACTGGTATAAGTTTTCTACTGTAAGAAGAATTCAGAAAAAAAAAAGCTTCTTTTAGAAAGTGGAGTTATGTGAGTCCACAACAGTGTCAGTCAACATCCGCTGAAACTCATGATCATCAACAAAGTTGAAGATTTATAAAGAACAAAGTATAACACATGAGCCTCTCTTGCCAAGCACAACTGTCTGACACTTTCTAAAAGAAGTTCTTAGAGGTAACACTTTACAGGCAGGAAAAGTGTAAAAATGAGAAAATTTGATCCAAGTTGTTACAATTTAACAAGCAGAGAATATAGATCAAAAGCAAAATATTACAGTATGTAAAGTAACCCTAAAATCTATTAGCATGTATGTATCACTAACAAATTTAAATAAAATAAAAAAAGCTCCATCTAACTCTTTAAAGAAGCTGGAAAAAGACAGTTCTGTTAGGTTGCTTTAAGACATGGGCTTTAATAAGCATCTTACCTAAGAGAGATGGCTCTGTGATATGTGTGTGCTCTATCACATGAATTGCATTTCATTTCATGCAGCACCTTTATTGGGCGTTAATAATAAAACTATTGAATTTAAAAACAAATTCTGAAATTAACTCTGTTTTATAGGCTTTTGCTAGAAAAGGGCTCTTTGCCAATATAATATGGCCTGTTCATAAAATATTTTGAGAGTGAAGAGATACAAATTTTCTAGTTATTTATTTCTAGTTTCTAGTTATAATTTTAAAATGTTTGCATTTCAGTAATGAAGTCATGGGGTTAAAAATTTAATTTGACTTTTAAGGTGGCTTTATCACAATAACTGATTTCTTCTAAAATATCTTTACATTTTACTTCTTTTTGAAAAAAAAAGATTTTAATTCAAATTATTTAAGAGAAAAGATTGTTCCTTTATATGAGGCTAAAAACCAACTCTTCAGGAAATTGCGAGCTAGAATTTTTTTCTGGGCATGTTGTAACTGAGTTTGTCAGCTGCCATATGACAGCAAAATAATATTTCTTATGATGCCATTGAAAAGTGCTATTCAGCAGGCAGCGATAGCAAGTAATATATTAAATGAATGAGAGAACTATTAAATACATTATTTCAAGGCTTTTAGGTGATGCTATAGATGACCAATATTTGAGAATATTTTGGGAAATGAATAGTAAATGTCTTTTTTGGTTGTGCATTGACTCCTCTGTGACGTGAGAACATAATATTAGAACAAGTTTCATAGGAAATCTTATTTAAGGACAGAGAATGCTATAACTTCCTTTGGATACTTAAGGATCCTTATCTTTTGGTTTAGCAGTGGCATTATGTATGTTTTCTTATTAACACAATAGAAATCTGCATTCCTGGTTTTAGTGTTATTTCAAAGTTATATCAGGATCTAATGAAACATGGCACATTCATGGCTGCTTGCTACTGTAATAAATTCTTGGAGACTATTGCTAAGATTACCTTCTACTAGATCAGGTTCTCTTACTCCCACTGTGCGCATCAGTTGATCTCCAGACAATCAGTTAGAGTACTTTAAGAGCCTGAAGTAGACTTGCTGTGCATAGGGAAAGCATATTCTGTTTATGCTAACTAGATAGAACCACCCAAAACATGAGGCAAAGAGAAAGCCACAAATGGCTTCCAATCTCTTAATGTGTTTTTTAAAATCTGTTTTTCATAGCTGAATGGGTTTTATTTTAGCTGAATGACTCTCCGTTTGGAATTAACATTAGGAAACAGAATGAATGTGAAATGGCAAAAATAAAATCATAAACAAAAGTAAACAAAACTCACTATCCTATAGGATCTGTGGTCTGTCATTAAGAAAGTGCCTCCAAAATCTTCCTTAGAGATGAAGCACCTGCTACAGGTGAAATCATGCAAGTCACTAGTTGCTGGGGGAAACCCACAGTGCAGGTTGCCAGCTTTGCAGTGTTTGGAAGGCCCCAGATGGATCAAGGAGCTCAGGGGGTAGTGGAGAGTAGGCCTACACTTGGAGTCTTGGAGTTAGACCACTCAAAGACTCAGAATGGACTTTTCGATTGTAGTGTAGTTATTACAAGCCACAATTTTAACAGATAAAACATTTTAAAGTCTATCAACTATTCATTGACTTAAAGTAGCTCTAAAAAACATTCTAACAGTGTGAGGTTGAAACCTACCTTTGAAGCAAACTTTTCTGCCTGCAAATACCAAAGGTAGCTGATGTAGTCCCAGATGGGCCCAGGGTAACCCAAGCAAGGAGTCAACAGCCCTCGCATTCCTTTAGAACAACATTAATTATAGCAGCTGGAATATTTGCAACCTTACTGGCTCACTTGCTGCGTTTTTAAGCCCAGACTTTAATTTTATTTTTATGTTTTTGTATAAATCAGACACATGTGGCTTAATTATAGACATTAAGTGGCTACTAGAAGCTTTAGATGAAAGCTTTTCAATACTGTGCAATGCCTGGGTTCTCTGGTGTCCTCCCCGCTCTGCAGTTTCTGTCTCTTTGTGCCCCTCCTCCTGTGTTGATCTCTGCACTCCTCCTTCCTCCATTCTGACTGCCCTTCATCTCAGTGGTGCCTATTTACTTAAATCTAAGCCAATTAAATACAACCTAATAATAGAATATCCTTCTGCAAAGAGCACAAAGGATGGGGAATTGCATGGCCACTGACTGAATAGTGGAAGAAAGAGGAAAAAAATCTTAAAAGCAATCCCCAGCAGAGATGATTGATCTACTCTTCCTTTGCCTCCTATTTATAGGGAGGCAACCTCTTCTTTGTTGCTTCCAGCAATCTCTATGCCAAGTCCTACCCTTTTCTTTGGTAAAATCTTAATGATATGTCATCATGTATATTTCCAAGATTACTGATCTGAGAATTATTGTATTATGCATACAGGAATATGGTTATGGAATTTCCAGAACAGTTGGGAGTGATAACATTGTAGATTGAGATATATTTCAAGGCTTGGTTTTATGTTGATACATTTCCTGAGTCAGTAAGTAATATTCTCACTCAATTAAGAGATACTCACTTTTTAAAATGGTTTATTACAAGGAATTGCCTTAGTAATAAAATGTTGGCTGCCACTGTTAAAAAAATAATTTGGGGAGGAAGAAAATATATTTCATATTAGCATCACAGAATTGGGAGGGGAGGGTGCCAGCTTAGTCCCTACTGTGCTAATTAAGTGATCATGCATTGCCTCTTGAACAACATGCAGCAAAAGATGAAGAACTCAAATCAGCTGGAGATCACCCTTAATTGTAAACTTTTCTGCAAGACTCCAGTGAGTTGATGAACTCCCTCTGCTTCTAGAGCTTTTAGCTTTTCAGGTTAAAAGTAAATTTTTCAGAATTTCATTTTTCTGGTCACATGACCGTAGCACAGCCTGTATTTCCCTCTCTCTGGTGTGGTCCCCTTTCCTAAATTCATGCCTTTCCAAATTATCCACAATCAGGAATTTCAGAGAGTGTGGAGCTCAGGCAAAGAACATCATCAGTCAGCTGAATTCCAGTTTCTATAGACCACAGCTGGAATCTGAATGCTCACATTGACCTCAAAAATAGCCTGGTGCTCTGTCCCTTGTACTCAGCCAAATGCCTCCTCAGTGAAATCTCGGTATGTGGCTGCAGGTTGACAGATGGCTCCCAGCAGGTGAACTCAGGGTTATTAGTGAGTGAAATGCATTCTTTCTCTGCCACAATCCTTCTCAAAGACAACTCCTGTCTTAAGAACCTTACAAAAGGCTTTTAGATGCTAAGCAAAACTCAAGAGAAGAGTTGAAGCTAAGAAACAACAGATTAACATAACCATAGGGTTTCTGCTCAAGTTGATACATAGTTTCTTCATGAGAGAGTACAGTAGTGCTAAGTGGTAAAAGAAAATATCATTTAAAGACTGATATTGACACTTTGCAAATTTTCACAATTGTCAAAGCACTTTTCCAAACACATAACTTCATTTAATCCTTACAGTAAGTCTATAGGGGAAGTCTCATTAATAGTCTTTATTTCAAGAGTGGCAGGAGGCAGCCAAATACCTAGGAAGATAGAGGTGGGTCCCCAGAGAAATGCCACCTCCAAGCCAAAGACAGTAAAAAGCCTGAAAGCCAAGCTACAAGTTAAATCCTCTGACGGGATTGGGAACTTGTCTTTTTGTTTGGTGCACTTGCCTCTGATTTGTCCCTACCCCTCACTTATTTTACATATACCTACCCTTTCCTCTTTGATTTTTCCATGCTGTCATGCCCACTCTTGAATAGTGTCTTCACTTTAACCTTTTTTGCATACTCACAAACCAATCAGCACGCACTCCCCATTCTGAGTTCATAAAAGGCCCCAGACCCAGCCACACAGGGAGAACTTTCCCACCTTCAGGTGAGGGCACCATCCCTCCCCCATCCCACATTCCCTCTCCACTGAAAGCTGTTTTCATTGTTCAATAAAATTCTCCTCCCTCCTCACCCTTCAATGTCCTGCTGTGTATCCTCATTCTTCTTGGGCATGGTGCAAGAGCTCAGAAACCACCAAACACAGATACAAGCTATAACAACGGTGAGATGGGGCACACCAGCATGGCCAAGTGAGACCTGAGTGGGGTGTCACTTGCTGGGGGTCCCCAGCTTGCAAAGTGATCAAGAAGAAAAATCCTACACCAATTTTATTGCTAACAGTGATGAACCAAAAATTTAGAAGGCTTATCCAGTATTACACAGCCAGTAAGTTTTCAAGTTCAGCTTCTAAAGTTTCAGTTCTTTTTACTTCAAAGACCAAATTTGATTAATTCCTAGTCAGAATGGTTAGTATAATAAAATATCACCATTCATTAACTCGTTCATTAGACCTTTACTAACCTGCTTACAAATCAGGGAAGCATTAAGCAAGGTGTAAGGAGATTTCATTGCTTATAACAGAGGAGCTCATCTACACAAAGTTAACCGATACTGAGCACACCTTTCCATTTTTTGCAATATATCTCTCAATTGTTCATTCACTAGTTGAATAGTTACTGAACAAGTATTTGCTACCAAACAGGAGGTGTAGTGTAATAAGAAAACAGTCACTGCCTTTCTAGAGCATACACATTCATTGGGGTGGAGTAGGGCAGACATTAAACAAATAAATAATATGTATTGTTGGTGATAGTGTATGAAAACAGACAGTGGGATGAATATGTATTAGTCTGCCCAGGCTGCCATAAAAGAACACCACAGACTGAGGGGATTAGGTTCAATGAAGCATGGCCAGCCATGTAGAAATATGATTGGACAAAAAAGGATATTATCTCATAATAACAGACTAGGTGAGGGGACCCAGAAAGACCTGTCTGTTCAGATTCTTCATGGCCTCTATGCAACATTCCTTCCTTCCATTAAACAAGGTAGGTCAAAGAATTTCTCTGTTGCAAATTCTTACACAGAAAGGCAGAATAGGGGGAATACAGTGTGGGGAGGTATAGTGATAATTTTAAGTTTTATGACTGACTGGAAAAAGGGGGCTCTGGTTTCTATGACCCACTTTAAGGAACAGGGATTCTAGTTTCTATGGCTTGTCTTAGAGAAGAATGAGGCCAAGAGACAGACGAAAGGACAGAAGAAGATCAGAAAGAAACTTTGCTTCCTAGGTCTTTACTTTGAGTTGTTTTTTGAGCACCAACATTAGCCAATGAGCAGAGTGAGGGGGTTATGGATGAAAAATTTCCAAGAGACAAGTGTAGGCTGATTCATGCCAAACCTACCTAATCAGGTTCTTGCTGAAGGCAGACCAAAGACACACATCAAAGGTGGGGGATAAGAAATTCAATCAGATATCCAGCGTGATCAGATGTCAAGGGTGAAGGATTCTCTCTAAACTGATTTTAGATTCTTGCTCCAAGAATCCAAAGGAGCCAAAGTCAAGTCTTCTGGTTAAGAAGCAGGTTTAGAGAAGCTTGGCTGAAGTCTGGTCAAGGGGAGACTCTGCTTCTTTGTGTTCATGGAAAGAAAAGGAGATCTGGTGTCTCCTCCTCTTCTTATAAGGACTCATTTCTATTGGATTAGGGCCCTACCTTTATGACCTCATCTAACCTTAATCACCTCCCTAAAGGCCTTATCTCCAAATATAATCACATTAGCAGTAAGGACTTCGATATATGAATGTTGGGGGTTGGGGAGGATACAATACAATCCATAAAGGGTATAAATTAATAACTCTTCAGAGACACTTTGGCAGTATTGTTTGAAGTCTGTTGTGTACTTATATGGTTTAACATTTTTATCCTACATGTTTTTTTACTTTAAATTCAAAATACTATAAAAAATAGTTTATATATTTAATAGACACTAATGGCTTTTAGAATTGAAATAAAGCAGAAAAAATGTTGAGGACATGAATTTCTTTCAATTTCAAGAAGCCTTAGTTAACAATATATGGTAGTTTATATGAATATCAAGTAAATGTAATAAACAAGAACCATACATCAGTGAACAGAAACATTCCTGGAGTGGTTGGGGAATGGAAGAGTTCATGGAGAACACTTCAATTGCATGAGGAATTGAAAATCTAGAGGAAGGAAGAGATAAAGGGAGCAGGGGAGACAGGGAGAGAGAAAGAAGAGGACTTTGCAGGAGAGGAGAGAAATATAAAGACAAGGCCAGACACACAGTGGCTCATACCTGTAATCCCAGCACTTTGGGAGGCCAAGGAGGGTAGATCGCCTGAAGTCAGGAGTTCGAGAGCAGCTTGGCTAACATAGTGAAACCCATGTCTACTAAAAATACAAAAAATTAGTAGGCGTGGTGGTGGGCATCTGTAATCCCAGCTGCGAGGGAGGCTGAGGCAGGAAAATCGCTTGAACCTGGGAGGCAGAGGTTGCAGTGAGCCGAGATCACGTCATTGCACTCCAGCCTGGGCAACAAAAGTGAAACTCTGTCTCAAAAAAAAAAAAAAGAAATATGAAATATAAAGATGGAATTAATAGGTCTGCAAAAGAACTAGTCTAAGAAAATGTGAGGGTTTGTAACAGAAAGTTAAGGATGAATACATTGTAGTCACAATATAAAAGTTCTTGAGACTAAGCCAAGAAATTCAGATTTTGTCATTTTGAAAAAAAAGTTTTGACTATGGAAGCTACTAATAAATCACTAAGTGATATTCTGGCAAGATAAGTCTTGTGGCAACATGCGAACCTACTCGGTTTCCTTTGAGCCTGTCTCCAGCTTTTTCTCCTTCTACCACATGAACCTTGGTACCTGCATTAATTTATTCCACCATTTTTTAAAGATTGGTGTTCTGTTAGAATGTCTATTATCAAAAAGACCATATCTAAGTGTTGGAGAGGATGTGGAGAAAAGGAAACCCTTGCCCACTGTTAGTGGGAATATAAATTAGTACGGCCATTGTGGAGAACAGTATGGAGGTTCTTCAAAAAATTAAAAATAGAACTATCATATGATCCAGCAATCTGACTACTGAATATATATCCAAAGAAACTGAAATCAAATGTCTAAGAGATATCTGCACTCCTATGTTTATTGCAGCATTATTCACAGTAGCTAAGATATGGAATCAGCCTGTGTCCATCAACTGATAAATGGATAAAGAAAATATGGGATATGTACATAATGAAATATCATTCAGCTATAACAAGGAAACAAATGCACAACTACTTGGATAAACTTGGAGGGTATTATGTTAAATGAAATAAGACAGATACAGAAAGACAAATTCCTCATGGTCTTAACTTGTATGTGAAGTCTTTAAATGTTGATCTCATAGAAGTAGAGTGTAGAATGGTGGTTGTCAGGGGCTGGGGCAGTGATATTGGGGGTATATTGGGGAGATGTTGCTCAAAGGTAACAAAGTTTCTGTTTGGTAGGGGAAATAAATTCAAGAGATCTATTATACAATATGGGGACTGCAGTTAATAACAACATATTGTATTGAAAAATGCTAACAGAATAGATTCTAAGTATTCTCACCACAAAAAATGACAATGATGTGAGGTAATACATATGATATCAAGCTTGATTTTGCTATTCTACAATGTATACATATTTTAAAACATATTGTACATGATAAATATATATAATTTTGTCTGTTAATTGAATAAATAAATAAAAGGTTGGTGTTTTGAATGCAACTTAGAGACAAATGAACAGATGGCTTTCTGTCAAGCAAAGAAGTGTTATATTTCTTCAGCTATATTCTGATGCTGAGCAGAAAACAGCAGTGTAGTATATAAATAAGCAAAAACACTGACTCATGTGCCCCATTGCTGCCCAAGGTTCTCTATATTGCAGTGCCAATTCATATTTTATTTATAAAATTATATATATATATATTTAATCAGAGTCAGCATATGCTAACTTTTTGGCAAAATAAGTTTTAAGCTGATATCACCAAGCATTGTTATTTATTTTCAACCTTTGTCAACAAGGAAGGATCCTAACATAGCTACAGGACCCATCCATCATACTTATTCATGCTTGAGGTGGAAATATTTATTGCTCACCAGATCTCAGATGTCTATTTATCCCCCATGTTTCTCCACCCCTTGTATTTAAGCAGCATGTTCAGTCCAGTGGACTGTAAGAGGAGGTGATGTATGTCACTTTCTTGTTAAGGCATTTAAGAGCCTGTGCTCAGCCCTCCAGATATCTTCTTTCCCTGCTGCTATAATCCTGAAGGCTATGAGTTGAGCCACAAGAAGGATGTACCTAGATAGCTCCATCACTACATGAGAGAGAAGTGGCCTGGAGAATCTCTCTACTCACATCAGGATTTGTGTAAACAGGTTATAACCTTTATTGTGTAAAGCCTCTGAGACTTAAGCCTTACTTTTCTGACTAATCTAATTGTTTATCCTTCACCTACTTATATACTATTTTTACTGCCTTGAATTATGTTGAGATGCTTCAGACAAGGATAGATCTTTTCTACTAAATCAGCTTAACCCAGCCTGTTAGTCCTCTGCAGTAGCCTGGAGCTACTGGATTTAGACAGGAAAGGAGATAATTCTTACTGTCTACCTCACCCAAGTTCTCTGCTCCACTAAAGACCATATGTTATTTGAATAGGGATTTGCTAACAGCTCTTAATTCTTTCAAGTTATATTTTGAAATAAATTTCCTTTGCAAGAAACATAAGTTTCTCTTAAAAGGAACTTTGACAAAATCTCCACGAAAGAAAGATTATTTCTCTGATACATTCAACTGTCACTGCCTTTGGTACACCATGACTTCCTTCTACTCACAAATAAGTAGATAACTAATTCTATAAACAAGCACATTAGGGAATAGAAATGGTTTAGTAGCATGTTAGACTAAATGATTTTATGTTGGCATCTGCTCTCCTATTTAAAAGACTGCTTGGATAATGGATATTTTCCCAATTGTTTTGGAAATTCAGTCTTCTACAGCTAAAATCTTGTTATCCGAGACAAGTGCACTAAATTACATGAATTGCTCAAAATCTTGGTAGATCAGATTGATAGTGGAGGTGGAGTACAATGTTATTGTTGTTTATTTGAGAATTGATTGAGCAGCCTAATGCTAGTCATTGAGATTAAGTTTAGCCTTTAGAAACACTATTCGGAGGCCGGGCACAGTGGCTCATGCCTGTAATCCCAGCACCTTGGGAGGCCAAGGCAGATGAATCACCTGAGGTCAGGAGTTCAAGACCAGGCTGACCAACATGGTGAAACCCCATCTCTACTAGAAATACAAAAATTAGCTGGGCATTGTAGTGCATGCCTGTAATCCCAGCTACTCAGGGGGCTGAGGCATGAGAATCACTTGAACCTGGGAGGCAAAGGTTGGAATGAGCTGATATCATGCCATTGCACCCTAGCCTGGCAGCCTGTGCAATAAGAGTGAAACTCTGCCTCAGAAGAAAGAGAAAGAAAAAGGAAGGGAGGGAGGGAGGAAGGAACGGAGGGAAAAGGAGAAAGAAAAGAGAGAGAGAGAGAGAGAGGGAGAGACAGACAGGGAGGGAGGGAGGGTATTCAGGATGCCATCAACTTCAGGCATTTCAGTATATATATATTTTTTGATAGTCTTGCTCTGTCACCCAGGCTGGAGTACAATGGCGTGATCTCAGCTCACTGCAACCTCAGCCTCCCAGATTCAGGAGATTCTCTTGCCTCAGCTTCCTGAGTAGCTGAGATTACAGGCATGTACCACCATGTGCAGCTAATTTTCATATTTTTAATAGAGATGGGGATTTGCCATGTTGGCCAGGCTGGTCTTGAACTTCTGACCTCAGGTGATCCACCTGCCTCGGCGCCCAGTCAATGTTTTGCTTATCTGGCAAAGTCTATCAAACATGAGATTTAAAAACTAAATGTTACTTATGGGAGAATGTGTTTCAAAGGAAAATAAAGAGTATATCCTGGCTCAACAATCCAGGGAAGATTTTATCTTGTTGACTTTGTTGTTTAATAAAACATGAGCTGTTATATCAGTTGAGAAAACCACACAATGGCAATATTTTCTCCAGGAGACTCTGAAAGTCTGCATGAATTTATCATTCTAACTTCAATGCTGCAGGTAGCAAATAACTTGGACATAAATATGCCAACAGCCAAACATATATGCAGCCTAAGCACATTGCATAAATATCCTATTTTATGGAGTAACCAGCTGATAAAAGCTGACTTATTATAGCTGAACAAGTATTTTGGGTTCCTTATTAAATGATTTATTCAGCTTACTTTGTGATCCCAATGTGCAGTGTACAGCCTATTCTGTCCCTTATGTAGGCTAACTCTTAAATACAATTGTTAACCAGTTGACTTTGTCACGTGTTGTTAAGTCATGATTCTCAACAGTGTTCATATTTGTCTCTAAAAGGTTCTGGAAGGTGGCATCAGTAAACCTGGTAGAAATGATGAAATGATAAAATGGGAGGCAGAACTGTGGCTGAGTATATTACAATTGTTCAAGAAGCTGAATATGCTGAATAATAAAAGTACTTTGTAGGTACTTCTAGTAAATTGAAAGTTGCCATCAGTGTAATATCACTCCTCAGAGAAGCCACAAGCCCTTATGCTCAAAATTGTCCCTAGCCAGAGTCAAAGAACCAAAACCAATTCTCAGTGTCCGTGGAGTTGGTATGTAGCTAAAAGATTTGGGCACTTTCTAGCTTGGTGATGCTGGGAAGGACACTTGAACTCTCTTGGCCTGTTTTCTCATCTGTGAAATGGGGACAATAATAGAGGATGATAATGAGGAATGACTTAATACATATGAAGTGCTTGGATCATTGTCTGGCACAAAATAAATTCTGTATAAATGTTTGCTAATATTATTTTAGGCATGTTGCAGCTACTCTATATAATGTGATGCTAAAACTGTGCCATCAGTGTAACAAAAGTTAATGTTAAAGTAATTTAATGCTATTTATATGGGTAAAAATGATTACTTCTAACTATCCTATGTTAATTTAAAATTTTATATGCCTTGTGGAATAGGCCATAAGTTGCTCTTTGAAAATAAATTCCAGATACCATGTATCTGTTTCTCATAAAGTCTAGAAAAATATAGTTATTTCTATTTTTTTATAATAAACAAAACCTCATAAAAGTCAAGATTATGTGAAAATTGGGCATTCTTTTTATGACTGGTAGGTACTGAGTGCCCTGAATTTTTTAATAATCATCTCATCCTTTTGCCAGAAATTTCCCAGTTCTTTTGGGATGAAATAAGCTTTTAAATGTTTAGGGTTAGAATTTCACTTTCATTCATATGTAACTACTGAGTTACTTTTTGGAAAGACTAAAAGACAGGATTTTTTTAGTGGTGTTTTTAATATTACTCAAATAATGAACATGCTCTTTGATATCAGATAAGTTTAATGTTTTCTGTAAATGGCCAGATAGTAAATACTTTGAGCTTTGTAGGCCATATTGTGTGTCAAAACCATTCAACTGTTGCATTATGGCATGAAAGCAGCCATATACAACATGGAAGTGCGTGGGAGTGGCTATGTGCCAATAGCACTGTATATAGAAAAGCAGCCAGCAGCAGGATGGTTCTGGCCCATGGACCGTAGTTTACTGATTCATATTTTATAAAATTCATTTTTTTTAATTTTTGCTAGGGTAAAAGACGTACACATAGAATGTGTACTCACTTATCCATATGCATGTGTGCTTACTTAAAAATCATGAGGATGAAGTACAAAAAACAGGCACTTTAAGAAATTTAAGAAAAATATATAATTTCTAGAGAAAATAAAACGTGATATTTTATCCAGCATTCATTTCTTAAGTACACAAACACTCTTTCTATCTGAATAAGCTCCACAGCTGGCATACCATTTTACTTTAGTTCTAAAACCAACCTAGAAGGTTTAATTTACTTATAATCAAAACTATCTTTAAAAATTCTCTAGTCTTAAGTTATTGTGTATAGAACTCTGTACTATATTGTTATATATATTCCAAATGTGAGAACCACTGAGCTGGACTGAAGAAAAGAAAAGCTGTGTGCAAAGAATTAGATGGTCAAATCTTTCTTTTTTATTTTTTTTATTGCATTTTAGGTTTTGGGGTACATGTAAAGAACATGCAAAATTGTTGCATAGGTACACACATGGCAGTGTGATTTGCTGCCTTCCTCCTCATCACCTATATCTGGCATTTCTCCCCATGCTATCTCTCCCCAACTCCTCACCCCCCGCTGTCCCTCCCTTATTTCCCCCCAACAAACCCCAGTGTGTGATGCTCCCCTCCCTGTGTCCATGTGTTCTCATTGTTCAACACCCACCTATGAGTGAGAACACACGGTGTTTGATTTTCTGTTCTTGCGTCAGTTTGCTGAGAATGATGGTTTCCAGGTTCATCCATGTCCCTACAAAGTACACGAACTCATCGTTTCTTATGGCTGCATAGTATTCCATGGTGTATATGTGCCACATTTTCCCTGTCCAGTCTATCATCAGTGGGCATTTGGGTTGGTTCCAGGTCTTTGCTATTGTAAACAGTGCTGCAATGAACGTTTGTGTGCATGTGTCCTTATAGTAGAACGATTTATAATCCTTTGGATATATACCCAGTAATAGGATTGC